>ML109903.1:27043-44001 GCA_003697995.1 Taxidea taxus jeffersonii | reverse complement strand
GACCCAGCAAAGGACTTGGGTTCAAGTCTTAGTTTCTACCGTTACTGGCTTTGTAACTGCCTAGAAGGTTGTTTATTTTAGGTACCAACTTTCTCAACTCTGAAATAAGAACTACAATGTGGAGGCTTTGGGGAGCCTGGGTGGCTCAGTTGGTTAACTGTCTGCCTTCAGCCCAGGTCATGATCTCGGGGTCCTGGGATCCAGCCCCACGTTGGACTACCCACTCAGCGGGGAGTCTGCTTCTCCCTCTTCCTCACCCTCTCCCCTAACCCTGCTTGTGCTCTTTCTCTCAAATAAATAAATAAAATCTTTAAAAATAATGGGGAGGCTTTTTCTGTGGTCTGAGGGGATCCCTTATTCCAGGGTCATAACAGTACCAGGCAAATGAAAGGTAATAGTTTATCACACTTAATACTTGTTACAGCCCTTTTGGTTTAGGGCAGGCAAAGTGATCAATAGCCCAGGTAGATTTATTTAAAAAAAAAAAAATAAATAAAGCCAACTCGGTTATACAAGGAGAGCTTCTACTTTTGTTGGCTCTTTTCTACTGTAGAACTTTATTTACTCCAGAGATATTTATGGAGCTCTTTATTTATTGACTGCTTATGTGCTAGGCACTAAAGATAAAATGTAAAGGAGGAGACAGAGGCCCTGCTAAAGGAGTTTACTGTCAGGTCTGAGGGAAAGTCAATGTGTAGGAAGTCTCGGAGAAGCTGGGAAGGCTGTGTGGCCATAGTGAGGGGAGGGGAGCAGGTGGTTGGCAGTGAGGTCCAAAAAAGCTGGGACGCGTGGACCTTATCATTTAGTGGAAAGGGTTTGGATTTTTTTAAAAAGATTTTGTTTATTGGAGAGACTGAGAGAGAGTGAGTGAGAATGAGCAGGGGGAGGAGCAGAGGGAGACGGACAGGCAGGCTCCGTGCTCAGTATGGAGCTCAACACTGGGGCTCAGACCCATGATCCTGAGATCGTGACCGCAGCCAGAATGAAGAGTCAGAAACCAAAGCGACTAAGCCACCTAGGTGCCTCAAGGGTTGGGATTTTATTCCCAGTCTGTGGCAGCTCCTTTTATTTACTTTGCACGCAGAAAGTCCTTCAGAGTTCTGATACTGAGCTGCAACTCCAGGGTGTCCAAATACGGTAGAGCACAAGGCAAGAGCCTCTTTCATTAGGTCCCTGTCTGTCCCCACTTAGCAGTTTTGCCCACCTTTCCGGACCCTGCCCCCGCCTCACTTCACCAGAGGATCCTCCAGTCTTCCCTTTGTAACCTTCTCCCTCCTGTTTGCCTTTGCCTTTTATGGTGCTTCTCACATTCTGCTTGCTTTAAATTCTTGGTGTTGGTCCCCCAGTAGAGTGGGAGCCTTGGGATGCCAGGGCCTTATGGTACTCACGGTTGTTTTTGTATCCATCTCCGTGCACAGGTGCCCTCTACCTGGGAGATGCCCAATAAATATTTATTGAGTTGCAATAACTCAAATTTGGATATGAGACTACAAGGGAATAGTTTTCCAAAGCATTTTGTGGGAGAGAAGCGGATTTGAGAGCATAGTGGGAAATGTATCCTAAGCATCCACAAAATAGTTTCAGTCTTTTGCTTTTACATTCCAAGAAACTTAATGGATCCACTATAGATGGTTTCATTTGCTAAATGGATCCGATCAAGAGGATTGTCAACCTGTAAACTTTCATAATTAAATTCCACTTTAAAGGAGGACATTTTACTCATTCTTAAAATTGTATACAATTCTACATAATGCATAATTACAAAAATTCAAACAATTAAGAAAATACATTAAAGTAAAAAAATTAAAATCAGCCTCTCATATCCCTAGTACCACCTTCCCTCAGAGGTAATTATTGCTAATTATTCTTTGTTGAATTTTCCAGAATTTCTCACCTGATCCATTTCCCTTTGTCCACGTTGGACATGGATCTGCTACTTTTTATTAATGACTGCGTAGCCCTCCCCAATGTGGTATATTATTTTACATTCCCCTATTGAGATGTGTTGAGTTTGCTTCCAGTTTCTTGCTAGTACAGCGAACTCTATGCACATCATTACACCACCCAAATAGCATGTTTAGCCTAGTCAAAATATGAGCGCCTTCTCCATTTTTAATTTTTGACTACCCACTCTTTGGTGCTTCACTTCCATCGTTTTCCAGATGACACAAATATAAATTAGGTATCATCTGTGCTGTCAGGGAGCTCCGAGTCTGGTGGGGACCGGGGGTTCTAGGTGACTAACTGTCCACAGGAATGGAAGCTAGACTCTAGAGATGTGTGAGGGGTGCTTCCCAAGTGAGAATCATGAGATAGGGCTAGTGGGGACAGACAAGACTTTTTGTCAAAGAGGACCTGGGCCTGAAGGCAGGGCAGTGGCCTGGAGAAGGGCCTTCTGGGACAGAGAAAAGCACCATCCAGTAGGCAAGATGTCGGGAGAGGGGAAAGAGGAAAAACTGGAGCTGTAGTGGTAGGCCAGGACCAAATCACCAGGGGATTGGTGCCCTATGTAGGGACCACGATGCAATCTCTGCATAGGAAAGAGCTGGGAGTTTTTCCTGAGTGCTTTCTCACTTGGCTGCATTTAATGCAAATATGCAAGAGATGCTGCATATTCACATCCATGGCATAAGGAGCTGCTTTGGAAAACAGTTCCCTGCTATTTCATAGAAGCCTTGCTAATAAGCCAGTTTGAGAGTAGAGTTGCTCTTACAGTACACTGCTTTCCAGCAGGACAGCCCCTGGGTTCTGGTGACCTTGCAGCTGGGCGAACATCTTTCTTGCTCTCTCCCCACTCCCGCCCTCCTCTACTTCTGTGTGGAGACTGTGCAGAAGGGCTGAGAATCTTTTGTGGATTCTGCACATAAATGGATAGGATTGGTCCCCAAGGATGTCAGCTTGGCAACCTTTAGAGTGTGAAATCCATTTAAAAAGGGATCAGGAAAAGAAAATCAGTAAGAATGGGAGAAGACTGTTTAGATGGGGTGGTTTATACAGTTAGTGGGTTTAATTTTTATTTCCTGGAAAAGGTTTTAAGAGAAAGACATGTAAGGTAAATTCTCCTGTGAAGTGCTTAGAGAATTGCTACTCCATCAGCAAGGAGAGCGCAGACCAGGGCATAAGTACTGTGAATTTAAAGCAACCTTGGATTAAATTCCTCAGGTAAGCCTGCTAGTCATGTCTCCCCAGTGCATATTTATCCAGATGTCCTTTTGGGATGGGACTGGACTGATTTTTAATGACTCTGAACCACCTTCCCCAGGCACTGGAGGCTGTGTTTTGCTGACGGCGGAAGCTCTTTGTGTGAGCGCCCAGGCTGCCCAGTGTGAGAAGGATTCTGCTCTCTCCCTGTGTTCCTATGAGCTTGCGCATGTCAGTTTCCCCATCTCTGAAATGGGGATTATAACCTTTGCTGCAACAGATAATTTTGTTAAGGAAAATAAAGATTTATGGTTTTAAAATATGCATGTCTAAAATAGCTTCTGGTGCTATTTGGCTGTCTTTGCCTGAATTTCTCTGTGCCCATAAGTGAGATTCAGCATTTTCTTATGGACTGTGAATTGTTGCTACTAAATGAGCTTGTCAGTCTCTGCTAAAGAACAAATTGTCCTTGGATTTACCCCACACTGCATCGCTCTGTGCACTTCCACCGGAGTGCTAAATACGAGATGTGCCTGAATCAGATTTTTTCCCCCCCGAAGGCTGCATCTCCATTAGGGACACTGGTGTACACAGCCACTCGCCAGAGCTATGTAGAACCCTGGGGAGCCTCAGACCTGGCTCTGCTGCTGCAGACCTCCCCTGCCCCAACTACCCTCACCAGCCCCCCACTCCCTCAACCCCTGACTTGGGTGTGGACCTGGGCGAGGTGCTGCCCTTCCGTCTCTTTCTTATCTGCAAAATCGCAGCTCTGGGACTTGTCAGGAAGAGCCAGTCTTTTGCTACTTTAACGTCTCTAACTTGGCATTGAATTTCTGGAGTTTTTCTTTGTGGATTGTGATTCATAATTCCAAACCTTCTGGTTATTGTGAAATGAGGAACAGGAACAATTCGGATGCCTTTGGGGTATATCTCCTCATTCTGAGGACCAGGTCTTTGGTGTGAAAGATGGAATTTGCCCTGACTCTCGGGTTATACTTTGTGTCCCAGGGGCCTGCTGGGTATTCAGGGCTCAGGAGGGGGCAGAAAATAATGGGGGACCCAGGGTCCCCAAGCTCCTAACACTCCATTCAAACAGGCATCCTTATTTGTTATCTGATTTGCCTGCAGGATTTTGTGTCAGATTTAAGAAAAGTCTTCTGCTGCTTAAAAAAAAAAGAAAGAAAGAAAGAAAGAAAAGTGTTTGAAACCTCTAGTCTGTGCACTCTGGGATTTCATATCCTTGCACAGCCTAGGTGCAGTCTTATCTCATTCTTCATGAAATTGGAAAATGCATTTGTCATTGAGGCCTAGCCCTCAGATGGAGTTGATATTTACAGATTTGCCAGGATTCCTCAGATGGGTAGCCATTGACCTTGTTTAGTGGTATGCAAAGTCTTTTTATTAGTGGATTTGTATATGGCTTCCTTTAAAATCAATAGTACATGTCCTTAAATGCTTTTATCAGAAATAAGCCTTTAAAAGATGTTCTCTTTTTTTTAAAAAAATATTTATAAAAAGTGTTTTTGTGGTAAACAAATTCCTATTATAAATATCTAGTAATCAACACTGCTTAGAAACTTCCTCTTATGATATTCTCTGTGTAGCCTGGTCTTAACCTGCCCTTCAGAAACATACAGATCCCCCCCCACCCAGTCCGGGAATTCTGATGTATCCCTGGACAAGCTAGTTCAGTCCCCTTCTCCAGAGTACTGGAAAAATTCTTTTGGCAATGTGGATCTGACCGTTGACTCCCCTGGTCATAGCTTTACACCGAAAGGGTGGTCTGTCTATCCATGCCCTCAATTCCCTGCTTCCTGGAGTAACCTTTATGCAGTGCCTGTGGCTTCAGGCATTGTACTGGGCCCCGAGGAATCAAGGTTCGTGGGAAAAAACAATAAGAGCCCCAAGGGGCACACAGTGCCTTCTCCCTGGAATCCTCTTCTCTGGAGAAGTAGGGGCTCCTTACTCAGTAACCAGCTCAAATAGCACCCTTTGTGAATACTTCAGTTAGGCAAAGAGGCCTAACTTCTTGTTTTGCAGGCTCTTTACAAATCTATCCATTCTTCTATATCAGGATTATGGTAACTAGTTGTCTACCCGGGGACTCTGTCTCTGCAGGGCATTGCCTGGGTCATATTGGTCACTGTATCCTCAGCATCTGGTCCAGCTCCAGATACCTGCTAACTGTTCAAAGAATATGCCCCCCACCCTGATCTTTTCTATTTGGGCTGGAAATGACTAATCCCTTCTCTTTATGACATTTCTTTCTTTCCACCTTTAAAATAGTTATTTGGGGGCGCCTGGGTGGCTCAGTGGGTTAAAGCCTCTGCCTTTGGCTCAGGTCATGATCTCAGGGTCCTGGGATCGAGCCCCACATTGGGCTCTCTGCTCGGCAGGGAGCCTGCTTCCACCTCTCTCTCTCTGCCTGCCTTTCTGCCTACTTGTGATCTCTCCCCCTCTCTCTGTCAAATAAATAAATAAAATCTTAAAAATAAAATAGTTATTTGTCTAGCAGTCTTCTCTTCCCTGCTGGAGTGTGAGCTCCCAGAGGCTGGTCCCTTGTCTGCTTCACCTTTGTCTTCCTCACAGACCTATAAGCATACACCGTGCTCAATGCATGTTACAGACCTGGGCATATCCTGTTTCAGAGAGCTAGTGTGACTGCCAGGCGGGCTCCTTTTCTGATATTGTGAGCTGCATTCCTGGCTTGTCCTATCTCCAGTGGCTGGGATGTCTTCTGGGGATGGGGTAGAGAAAAGGCTGGACCCTCTCCTGGGGACTCGTAAAATAGACTAGACACTGACAGCTGAAATATCTGCTCTGTGGAGTCTGCTTGTTTATTAGGCCTATTTGATTAGAGTGGGTTGAAGGAAAATACCACTCTGAGTCAGCTCAATGGTCTAGATATTCCTATAACTGGAGAGTGAATCTCTGACTCGTCCATCTCTAGGTCTTTCTGGGGACAAGAATTCTCAGTATTCTGAGATCTCCATGGAATCTGTAGAAATCTCTGTATTTTTGTTCATTCATCTAAAACAGCAGTCACCCTAGGAATGAATGTCCCTCAGTTCTTTAACCTAAGAGGAAAGGCTCGGTCTTTGGAATGAATATCACAGAACGCCCTGCCAGGTTCTTCAGTGTGAGGCCATGTCCACTGTGGCCATGTCCCACAGGTAAGCGGCACAGCCCTGAACCATGGTGGAGGAAAGGATCTCGCGTCACTGTGTGCATCACACAGCTCGGCTGGGGAACCAGAGAAGCGTGTTGTTCTCCTCCTGAAACAGTCTCTGTCCTGTCGGCACATGAGTGTGATAGACATGGTTTCACTTTCATTCAGAGCCTCTGCTCAAGCCCCATTTTGTGGAGCTCTGCCTCTGTCAACCATGAGTGAAGGATAACAATGCATAGAGTACTTGCAGACCTCATGGCACAAGGGAAGGATAACGCCTTGCTCCTTCCTTGCCTTCTGAGTTTGTTAGCTTCAGAGATGGCTGTCAAGTCATCGGTTATGATGAGAACAGCTTTGCTATAGCCACAGCCTCCCAGAAGTTGATGTGAAATGTGCTTTTCTCCAGAAAAGCCCCCAGTCCAGATGAGCACTCTGCCTTACTGTTGACCCACTTGTCATCACCACCATATCATGGAGTTTATTATATGTGGATCACACTCCCAAATGGTTTTCTGTATCCCCACCATCCAAGGTAACCTCTGAGCATAAGGATAAAATAAATCAGCAGTTTGGCCATTGGTGGTAGAGAGAGAATTGTATTGTTTGCCTGCATCTCCAGGCTTAGGGGATAATGTCCACATAATCTGCCATGTGGCTTTGTGCCTACATCATTTGTTTCACTAATGCCCTTGGCAGGCCCATATGTGATGGACACCTAGTGTAGTACCTTAAGCCGTGTTTCGGGAACTTGCAGTCCAGGTTAGTCTCCAGTGGTGCCTGATGTATTCCTACGGAAAGGAAGCTCTTCTGTCTAGTTGGGATTTAAGGAAACTACTACAGCTGGAATCATATTGCCTTTTCTTTTTCTTTTTTAAAGATTTTATTTATTAGCGAGAGTACACAAGAGTGAGAGAGAGATGGAGGGAGGATGAGTCAGCGGGGGGAGGGTTGGGGAAGGGCAGGGGGGAGAGGGAGAAGCAGACCCCCCTGAACAGGGAGCCAGACATGGTGTTCGATCCCAGGACCCCGGGATTATGACCTTAGCCGAAGACAGACACTTAACCAACTGAGCCACCCAGTCACCCCAGGATATTGCCCCTTCATGTTCACTTATCCCTTCATGAGACAGTGGAATAAATACTGTGACCTTAGTCACATGAGAGAGAGATCAGCCATCAGTCTAAACAGAGAGCCCAAGAAATCAAGAGTAGTAAGTCTTCAGAAAGGGGTCTGAGGGAATAAGGCAGCAGTGTTCCCAGCAAGTGAAGGAGGACGCAGAGGGGTGGATCTGGAGGTGGGGAGTGCTTAAACAGCAAGGGGGCTGGGGGTCAGCGTCCCAGTAGATCGATACCTACTGTATTCTCATACATAGTCACTTAGCTTCCTCTGGAGTTTATTTGGAGAGAAGAGCTGTGGAGAAGCCCCCAAATCTGTAGTTTGGATTCCCTCAGTGCATTGATTGCAAAGCTCAGATGGTATCTGTTGACTGAAGGGGAAGGAGGTTTTGACTGTGGTTAGTACTCATAATGCTCGGTGCCAGCACCACCCAGGACGGTTTGTGGCATTTTAATTTCCACCTAAAATGTGCTTTTATTTCATGTTGCAATATGTAAGCTTCTCTGATGGTAGAGATTTAAGTAAATGGGGAATGTTATTTAAGTGGAATCTCCTGGAAGACACACCCAGCGATCATTTTCATTCATACTTTTTCATTTCTTTTGGCAGCAATAATGCGGTATTTCTGTGTTTCATTATTATGTAGCGTTATGGGGCATATTCTTTGTGGGTTTAGATTCCAGAGTAGCATATCTGATTTATACTGATAAAGGAGTGTTTGCCAAGTAATTTTACTGAAAAGCAGCCACTTCGGCAGAAAGGGAAGCGCCTCCTATAAAAAGAACAGAGTATATTATAAAGCTGCATGGGAGTTCATTGGGACCAAGAGATGTCAGCTACCAAGGGCCTAGAGACAAAGTTTGCTTCATTTGATTTAAATTTCAATTTTATTTCACTTTCTTTTTTGGATAGTCTGTCAACCTTTAAGTTTTATGTGAGTTTCATGTTTGCTCATCACCAAGACATTGGACCAATTCTTCCCTGTAGGACTGGTCACACCAAGCTCAACAGGGTAGGTGACTGTATATAGTACCATGGAAACTGTTGTCAATGACGTAGTAAGCATTCTTTCTCCTGATCCTGAGTAGTACATTAAGTTGACCCAAGTTCCCTGGAGGGTTGACTTTTCCCTTATCATATAGACCAAGTTTAGCCTTATTCCTATCTTAGTCTCTTCTGTTGTTTGATGATGATGATGTTGGCTTCTTGAAACACAGAAGCCAGTCTTGGGATCACCAGTAAGTGCTTAGAAGTCTTTTTAAAATGAGTTTCAAAGACAGTTTTAATATGTGCCATTGTATTGCAAATCAAGAAAAACTTGAGTCTTTTATTTTTCCTACCGAATATGGATCCGTAGAAAAAGTGCATGCATTTCTAATGACAGACGGGGAGGGTGACGACCCTCAGCAGTCCAGGGTACCGCTAGACACTCAGCTGTTTTTCCTGATGTTGGTTTCTTCATGCAAAGTTGCTGGTGGGTCAGTAGAGAACATCATGAGAATGCTTGTGATAGTTTTGAAGCTATCAGACTGAAGAAGCTGGCAGGGGGTACACTTCTCATTCCTGGGACACTCCCAGAGGACTTTGTGGTGTCCTTTGTTGGAGCACCACATGGAGGCCTGCCCCTGGGCAGAGGAAGTCTTTGTCTCCAAGCCCAGAGGGCCCTGGGCCTCCTCCATTCTCCAAGCCCTTGAATCGGGCTCCGGCAGCCGCAGTTGTGGTCGTGCAGTTGTGGTCGTGCTAACGGACGCCCCTTTTGATGGCAATCTGGCAGGGAGTCAAACTTTGGCCCTAAAGCAGAGGTGGTGCAATTAGACAGCTGAGATGCATTCTCTGAACACACACTTTTAATTGATTTCAGCTTGTTCAGTTCACAAAGATAGAGCTCTGACACACAGCAGCCTTCTTAGAGAGGCTTATTTTTACTTTTCCTTTATTCAGCAGCGTAATTCAACAGCAACAGAAGCAACAATAATCCAGAAGCTCTAAAGAGTGCGTATTTGGCATGGCTGGGATACAGAAAGTATTATTAAGAACTAATGAGTGAGATAGTTAGATGTTAACCGGAAAAGCATTAATGAGCAGAAGAGAATTCTGGCATAAACATCTGTTTCCGAAGCAGATGTTTGTTACCTTGTAAATTCGCTGAAGAAAAGCCTGTGAAAATGGAGCAGTGTACTGTTTTAGGTAATAGGAGGGGCCGAAGGGTATGGTGAAGATGTTTTTCAGATACTGTGTGTGGCTCTTCTGAAATTTGCAAATGACTGTGTTGAGACCTTGAATTGGAGTGGGGGGGGCAGGGTAGAGTGTGGGTGACAAAAGGTGTCAGACCAAGGTGAATTACAATAGCTGATGATAGTGAGCGGGAGTGATTCCTGCCTTAGGGAGAGATTTGGGATTCTCCTTGAACTGCTTAACTCCTGTTCCATCTAGTCTGGGGCTCCACAGTCCTTTCAATGTGTATGGATCGTGCTTGTTGTCATCTTCTTGGGCTAGAGATTTAAGATCAGCTCTGCCCCCAACAAAAATTACCAAACCTTTGGCTGACTTACTGGTAGCTTGATTTATGTAAATGACGAAATGGCTGCTAATGAGTTAATAGTCACACATTCCAAGATTACACAATGAGTGTGCTTCAGCAGCTTCCAATCCCTCATCGAAGAGTCACTAGTTGGCAGGATTTCCAGGGATCTCCAACAGAGGCTTGGGTATTTTTTCAGAGCCTTCAAGTGATCTACCCTTGGCAGCTGCCTCATTCACATCTACACAGGGACAACTTGATATGGGTTATGTTCACTTAGTATCATAGAACAGACTTAAGCTGAAAGAAAGCTTTAGGATCGTCGAGTTGCCCCAAACCCCTCAGTGATCAGACTGAAAAAAAAAAAGGGGGGGGACTCCCTAAAAGTGTTTCCACTAGCATCATCCAGCAGTTGGTGAAAGGGCTGGTTCCCAGAACCCAGGCTCATGTCTGGAGCTTATTCCACTGTGCCCCATTCTAGAACAAAACTCCTTCATCCTTCTCTCATGTACTCAAGGTCAAGCATGGGGGGAGGGTTTCTCTAGGGAGAAAAGTCCTTTGGGAGAAGACCCTGGATTTGCCCTCCTTGATGCTTTGAAAGCTACAGGTGTGGCTAGAGCTGAAGTGAATTCCAGCCCACTTGGGACTGCCTTGCCTAGGCTTCTTGCTTTATTTGTATCCACCCTCAGAATGGTCATAGGCACAGATATTGGGGTGATTTTTTTTAAAACTGTTAAATTTTGGAAAGCTGTGCTAAACAGCAGTGTGATAAGGCCGCTGCTCCCTCTGTGGCTTATTGGAAGCCCACTGCTTGTCACTGCTGGCGGGCTGCAGAGGAACCCAGCAAACCAACCCCAATGTCAGAGCCCCAGAGTCTACAGTGATGGTTTTGCTGCTGCTGGATGGGTCTGTTTTCTGCCACAAAAAAAGGTAGCTCTGAAATTTTTCAGGAGACTTTCTTGATTAGACCATCTTACCCCTTGGTGGTAGCCCTAGGATCTCCTTCCTGGGGCCCAGGGGCTTCTGCCCAAAGACTGTTTACAAGAATTCCCCAAAGATGGCCTGTATCCCTTCCACCATGTATCATGGTTATAAGAGAGATGGGTCTCCAGTCTGCCTTCGTGGTGATTCCTTTTTCCGTCCCTCTGTGTATATATTACTCATGCAAGAAAAAGCATGAACAAAAGCATGGTTACATGGCCTGTATTTTTCTGTAGAATTCCCTCTCACACAGAATTAGGGAAGGCCCAAGTGAAGAGTTGCCCCTAACATAGGACTTCTTTCGAGAGCACAGGCATTTCCTCTTCATCACCAAGGGCTTTTCATCCTCCTGAGCAGGAACCAAAAAAGCCCATGTTCACAGAATATTCTAAATTAATTCTTTTTGTTATGCTTGAGGTGCTGATTCATTTCTCTTGAAAGAACCTTTGCATCTGTCACGTAGCTCCTGGCGAGTCAGAAGCAGATTTTGTGTTACTTCAAGGGGAAGTCTGTTTAACACTCTCCCATCCCCACCCTCCGCCGTGGTCCTGGGGACATGTGACGCGAGAAGAGCTTGTTTTGAGTTGATGTTGGGAGGATGCTCATGGGACTGCCATTTTGAATGGCGTCAGTTGTATTTGTGAGTCATTTTTTCCCTGACAGCATTTCTTTTACCTGCATGATGGTGACACAGAAAAATGGGAGATGTGAGCAGTGTTGCTGTGTCTTTGAGTACCTCTCCTGAATGACTCCTTCCATCATTATTCAGTGCTGAGGGAAGAGGCCACTGATAGAATCCTTTAAAAAAGAAAGAAAGAAAGGAGGGAGGGAAGGAAGGAAGGGATGGAGGGAGGGCAGGCGGAAAGAATTCTCTTGCTATTGAGCCCAGGTGTGTTTCCTCCCTTGAGGTTTTGTTGTTGATTAGTTTACTGGCCCACTGCTCTAGGTACCCAGCAAGTTACCTCCCTTGATCCCTGTACCAACCTCTGAGGGATGTATTACTAACAAGTACCTAGAAGGGGAGATTCTGGAAGTTGTCCAAGGTCACACTGCTAGCCAGGGGCACATTAGATTTTGAACCAAACTCCAGCCCCTTTCCAAGCCCTTACTTTTTCCACACTCCAATATTCCCTGCCACATGAGGCTTGATATGTGGACATTCCAGAACAAATCATCCTGGCTCTTGTAACTGCGGCTTTGTTCATGGTTTTCTTGTATGAACAACACACAGAGGCGCGTGCACACACACAACACACATACACAGAGAGCTTGCTTGCTTTGCTATGCTTATGTTCCTCCTACTGATCTTTCCATTCCTGGCTTCTATGAGCGCTCCTCTTTACCCTTTCTGTGCTGCTGCGGTACTCTGCATAGCTCTATTCCAGCACCTTCCGTGTCCTACTGTGTGTAGAGCATGTCATCTTAGCCACCATGTGAATGCCTGAAGGTCAAGGGCCATGTGTCGGGGCCTAGCCCAGAACTTGGCACGTGTGGGCCTTGCTAACTCTCTGCAGATCTGAACTGAGCCAAATCGATAGTAGGAGATTTCAAACCTGTGTGGCATTGATAATATGGATGACCTGAGGTTCAGGAGGTGACCTAGCCTGTATACTTGGGCAGGTCTAGAAATGGCCTCTTGGCGGAAGACATCTGTGTCTTTCTAGTTTCCAAGCACTGTGAAAATCTCCACCAGCAAAAGGTTTGAAGAACGATAACATTTATGGCTCCCTGGCCATAAATTCACTGAAGAGCACATAAAAAACACCATTCCCACAGGGTTATGGCAAAGATTCAGTATTGCAGACATCTGCATATGAGCAGTAAAGCTAACCTCTGGTGTGCAGTGCTCGACTGTTATCGACATATATTAACATTAGTGACAATCAGATGTGATTATCTGAGATGGCATTTTATCTGCCAACTGCAGACTTATGACTTCTAGAAACCCAATTTGCCCCCTTGCTCATATGTTGTTTTTATATGACTTGAATCCCATGCAGAAATTCGTGATTAGTATTGCTCCTCCTGCTTTTATTATCTGGTGAATATGGGATGTGTACAAATTTCCCATACTTAAATTGATTTTAGCCTTTTGAATAGGAGAGGCTCTCAAAAGTTTGTTAAAGAGCTAAGTAAATTTTAAAGCATTTTTTGCCTTACATTTGAAGAAACCTACTGAGCCAGGAAAAAGGGATAGATGCTGATATTGGCTGATAGGGTTTTTGATTCAACAGGTTTGTAATTAATTTTACAAGGTTATTGGTTGGAGGGTATATATTACACAACACATCTTAAGGTTTCAATTGCTGTCATTATTTACTCTTGATTCTTTAAGGCCGGGTTTGGCAAAATTTTCTGTTGAGAGCTAGGTAGTTAGTATTTTAGGCTTTGTGGGTCCTGTGTTCTCTGTAATAACTACTGATCTCTGCCATCGTTAAGGTAAAGATAATGCATAAATAAGTGAGTGTACCTGTAGTCCAGCAACATTTATTGACAAAAATAGGCAGTGGGCTACAGTCTAACCTCTGATCCAAATATTTTTTCTAAGAGAAGCTATTGGGAGATTTATGTGAAAAAAATTTAGATCTTTTGCAAATGGAACTTTCATCTGGCTCTCATTCCATTTAGCAATGTCTAACATGGCCAAATTAGATTTTAAGTTAAAACATAAAACTTGACATAAAAAATTTGTCCTTTATGCTAGCACAGTGATTCTTAATACTTATTTGATTTTAGTTCATCTAATGCATATAATGCATTTCTAGTAATAATGACTTACTACAGCAAATGTCTCCCCAGGAGAGGGGTTGAGAAACACTGGTTTGGTGACATTGCTCTAAGTTCTTTAAAGTTTGTTTTAAAACTGTCTTAGCATGAACCATTGCATTCAGATGAGTAGAACTTCAGATGGGCAGAAATATTTAGGTGTCAGAAAGCAAGAGTTTAGACTCAGAATTCTTTCTGAGACTTAATCCCAGCATCACTGATGAAGTGCTTTCTCCCTTCACACCCGGCCATGGAGCTCTGTGAAAACAGACCTATGCGGGAACTTGCAAACACCGCCTGAGTGATGGTCAGATTTCTGAATGGCAAAAAGGTTTCTGGTTTCACAGTTTGAAAAGGATTACTGAGCTAGGAGCAAGGGAAATATCTAAGAGTGTATCTTGTAATACTTATTTTTCTCTTGGTTTGAGGTTATTTTTTTATGCCTCTCCAAACAGTGCCTGAGAACGTCATATTTGCACGGAGCTATTCCAAGTGACTTAGGCAGTTGGCAACACTGTGACCCAGGATCACAACCCCAGGGAAGTGGAGCTCTTGTAAATTATTCTTACTCCCTATTTGTTACTTCAGAGCAGCATTTCCACCTTGTAGTTTGGAATGGTTTTCAAGGAATCCTCACGAGTGTAGCAACTGCTGACAGATGAGGGTTAAGCCACTAGCCCTCCCCACCAGAATCTTTGCTGCTTGTCTTTGCAAATAAGTGAGCAGAAGTTGGGGGCAAGAAAAACCCTGTGTGACTGTGGCAGAGGCCTGTGACTTGTGTAGCCCTGTGTGGAATTCTTCAGATGGTCAGGGCCAGGCAGTTGTGACTTGTTGCGTGACCGGCGTGGGGCTACGGTGGTAGGATGTTGGGAGTGGAAGATGGTTCTCCCAGGGTGGTCCCTACCTAGGCAGCATCAGTAGCTTTTTAGAGATGCAAATTCTCAGACCCCATGGCCATCCTACTAAATCAGAGTCTTTGCTTGTGGGCCCAGGAATCTGTTGGAACCAGGCCTCTTGCTGACCCTCCTACTTAGTAAAGTTTCAGAAGCCCTGCTTGGTTTACCAGCTGGTTAGCTCTGTCTAGTACCTTTTTGTGGTTGTGGAAAAGGATGGCCAGTGACTCGTCCAACATCAAACAGCCTCTTGGGGGGAAGGGACCTGCTGGTCTGATTCCCAGTCCAGTCTCCAGGGCAGGGGCAGTGCCAGTTTAGGAGGACTGCGGGGAGGTCAAGGGCCTTGGACAGAGTGGTGAATTGGGACCAGTGTCTATGCCCCCTGCCATTTGTGCTGTGGTGGAGAGGCCTGGTCTGAGGAGAGATGGAAGGGATTGGGACTGCCAGCTCTCCTCCTCCCCTGGGCAGCCTGTCTCCATTGAAAAGCCTGGTGACCCTGCTGTTGAACTTCCTCTCTTAAATAAACAGCTCCCTAGAGCATCTTTGGCTGAGCTTAGCAACAGGGGAGGAGGGAAAGAGGAGGGCAGGGGGGAGAACAGTCTCCCCCGTTATCATCCTGTCAGTGCAATCACTGGGAATTACGGTTGAGGATTAAGAGTCACTTGGGGATAATTCAGCCAGGCTGAAGAGGGAAATAGACACACACACGTGCGCGCGCACACACACACACACCGTAAACATATTGCTAAAATTCATGGCACCAAACAAACAGCATAGGAAAACAAGTATGGGCAGAACTGAAAGGGCCTGAATTTTGAATAGGTGGTATAGGCTCCAGAATGATCTGTTTCCTAAACACTTTTGGTGAAGTTGTATACACAGTGACTAGAACAGAGCAGCTGCTTCCCCAACTCTGTGCATTGCTCTGTTTCAGAACTAGCATCCCTCTCCTCCAGGCATCTGTTCCTGAGAACACTTGAAGGTTCTGCCAAGAGAACTCAAACTGGCGAGAGAATACTTGAAATGTAGAAAACGAGACACGCACATGCATGCGTGCGCACACACACTCCTGAAAAGATACAGCAAGGCCCAAAGGAGAGTATCACCTATGTCTCAATATTCAGGTGCCTCTGAAGAAGGTCACATACATCTTCTGTCTACTGTGATTATCCTTGGGCCTGATAAGGAGACTTCAGCCAGTTAGGGTTTTGCTTTTCCCGGACCGGGTGTGGGATTTGCTGACACTTTTTGACTGGGTCTCTAAGGTCAGTACCGAGAACGTCTTTTCTTACCCTGTGAGGCAACTGTCCAGCCTGATGGGATTTGCCCAAGATGGTTAATGGAGTCTAGAAGAATGCTGAGCTTTTCCAGTCAACCTTGAAAGAGCCAAATAGACCAGAGCAACCCAAAGTAGCAAGAGAAAATAATTTGTTCACCCTCACTGAGAGGCTTGGCAGACCATTCGAGTGAGGGACACGGCCTAGACTTCATGGGGCTAATGTAAGGTGAGAGCTCCCTTCAGCCCTTTTGTGTGTCTCTCACTTCAGGTTGGCTGTAAGGTAATCAGTTATCTCTGTGGTAGAGGCTCTTACCATTTCTGTCCAGCCAAGTGCTGGGCCTTAAACATGGATTAAACCAGGAAGGAAACAGCCCCACCCTAAGTTTTCCCTGTGTGGGTTGCCCTTAATACCACTCTGAACGTAACAGAAGTGACTCTTAAGTTATTCCTCATTTTTGTATTCTTTATCCATTCTTCCTTATGCTTTCTGACTTGGTAATTGACAGAGGTCTAGGTATTCCCATCATCCATTTGTTGTACATAATGAGACTCTATTTTATTTCCTGAGGAGGAGCAACCTCCATAAGGGAGAAGGTTGGGGGAGGTATGGGCCGAGGGGGCTTTCTCTCGCTTTCCAGATTCTTCCCGTTAGCCTTAGAGTACTACATAATCATTTTCCAGATGAACAAACGCTGCAGCAGATGTGTCCACAGACATGTGTTCTGGGATTATTTGGGTTTGTTTAAATTGAGCTTTCCCTACACCAAAGGATTTTATGGAAATACGTCATGGTTTTGGACAAGGAGAGATTTTCAGCTTCAGACATGCAGGGGCCAAGAGATTAACTACCCCATTCCAGAATGTACATGACTGTGCATGGCTTTATCTTGTGGAATTACTGCTTCAAGCCCAAATAAGCTAAAGGAACACATCTCCTCTTTTCTCTGATACCTGCTGGAACTGGGCATTGTGTAATCTTGATCTTCCCTCTCTAGATTCTGCCTGGAATCTGTTTTTTGTTTTTTTTTTTTAAGATTTTATTTATTTATTTGACAGAGATCACAAGCGGGCAGAGAGAGAGAGAGAGAGAGA
>ML109903.1:0-12887 GCA_003697995.1 Taxidea taxus jeffersonii | reverse complement strand
CAGGCACATAATACGGTTGAAGGACATCCCAAGACTTTCTCTAACTGCAGTTTGGCAGGACCATTGTTTCCTACTAAATCCAAAGTGACATGTTACACAAAGATGAAATCTATTAAGTAGTCCAAGAAAGGTGACCTTGAGGAGTAGAGACACTTAGGCCTGCTACCTGAAGACATTAAGGTCTGACAGAGAAAGCTCCCACCCCTCACCCAAATTTCTAAGGTTCCCAGACCTGCTCAGCTCATGGTGTCTTTGTGTGCCACTAAAGTTTTCACCCCCTAGACCAAGAGAAATACCTAACATTTATTAATAGTTTCAAAAATTCAATATTTGTAGTCTGTGCTCCCTGACAGAGGTCACTGTATGACCCTGGAAATTTGAAAATACTTGTGGCTTTACTAAGAGGTTGCTGCAGCCCACTGTTTGGGAACCATGACCCTAACCACACCTGAGAAAAATGGGATGGAGCTTAAACACTTGAGTTTTCCAGAAGTCTGCCACTGTCATACTTTCCCCTGGAATAGTCCAGCAGAATAATGAAAAATTTCATGCAGTCCTTTGGGAAGGAAGACAATTTGGGGGAAAGAAGATCATTTTGATAAATTGTAAGGAGCTGGTAGAAATTGTTTCCTTACCAGCATTTCAATTTCAGGATAAATTTCAGACCAGAAGGACAGTATTTCTGGCCAAGAATCCCTTCATACCTATTTGCAGATATCCCATCTAGGGTTCAGTTTAGAAGCAATATTTTCTTTTTGGAGCGAACAGGATCATTGCCAATATCCCATTTCTGTTTCTGAGTCTGTATCATTCAGTGGACCTTTGGTGACTTCAGGGCAGGGTCTGGTATAGAGTAGGTGTTTAATGTGTGCTTTTGAGTTATATAACTCCTTTATGGATAGCTTGTAGATATTTTTATTCTTCAAGTGGTTTCCCTCATGGACATCACTGCTGTCATTCTTTGGACTTGTTTTTTTAGGGTTGCCAACAAAAGGTAGCACAAATACATCAAGCATTGCAGCTAAGGATGCATTTAAAGGCATGGGCTTATCCTTTCAATAGTTCCCAAAGAGTGGTGATGTCTAAGTGCACTGGCATGGCCGTGGAGTTCCTGGTGCTCCTTATTATAAATAGCAAGCACACCATTCCTAAAATGTACCCAGGCTCCATTCTGTAGGTGCCGTTGTTCTAGAGTAGAAAGGCTTTGGACCCTTAAAGCCATCCTACATTTTACAGTTCAGTTATGAGCAGAAAGGCAAAGTTCTGGTAGCAAGAAACCAAGAAACAGTATCTTCTCTTCATTGGAATGGATGGCCTGATATTCTGGAAAAAAGAGTGAGTCACATACTGTTGAAATTTAGCAATGAACTTGGCAACGTTTGGCATTTGTGGCAGGAAAACACAGTGGAGAAATTGAGGAACTCCAGCAAACCCCATTTCTTTTACAGGGACTGCCTATCCCTAGTCTAAAGATGGGTGAAGCATAATTATATTGATGTAGGAGACAGCTCGAGAAGGTGCCACCGCCTAGTTTCTGTTTAATATTTACTTTAAGTCAATACCTGATGAGTTGAGATGAGAACTTCAGCTCTGGGAGGTTTTTTTGTTTGTTTGTTTTCCCACCACTCTCCCCAAGTCCATTTCTCTTTATCCCCTAGGCCAACATCATCAAAAATCTCTTGGGTTGCAGCAAGTCACAGCCCTGCAATATAAGCAGTGGTGATGTTCAGGCAGTTCATGCCATCTGAGAAATTGGAACCACTGTGCAGTGAGTGATAGCACTGCGAGGAAGCCGGCCCAGACAACCTTTAATAACCATGCCAACCCTGAGAGAGTCCATGCTTTTGAGATGGGAGCTGTTAATAATCCCGCAGGGTAGTTGAATGTCTTGATTTTAAATAATACAGGAGCAGTAAGGCAGCTTGTTTTGACGAATAGTACATCTGCTCGCTACCCTCTCCTTTGCCTCACAATCAAACAGAAGCCCCTTAGCATACGAACCTCACCACACTGCTCAGAGGAGCCATTTATAGCATAGAAGCAAGAGAGAAGAGAGCATTTCCAGGCCTTTACCAGTTGTTGTTCAGAGCAGACATGGACTGTCTACTCCAGTTAAACGTCTACTCTAGGTCCCTTTTCTGCAGGGAGTGAAGGAAAGGTGCATATGATGATGATAAGGAGTGGATAGGAAGCCATACCTTTATAGTCTTTTCTTCATTTGCTACAAACCACCTTGGGTCTGTCTACACCTAAATTCCTGGATCTCATTTTTCCTGGGACTCTGATGAAATGGAAACACTGACTTAGAACACTTACCATTATCCCAACAGTTTTCCTAGAGTCTGTGCCCTGCTCTGAGTGCTTTTCATGTATTAACTCACTTAATCCTCAAAAGCAGTTTTAGAACCAAGAAAGATACTGTCATTATGACCTCTCAGTCCTTATTAGGGTCATATGGTAGCCTGAGATCTCCATTAGTTCAGAAAAATGCTGTTTCCAGGGCAGGGGTGGTGGCTAGGCTTTATAAGGTAGAAATCACTTATAAAAAAAAAATAACAATATAGCTTACAGTGACTTTTCTTGTGAAGATTTTATCTTATTTTTTAATTTAAATAAAGATTTTTTATCTTTATTTATCTTAGCAAGGAGGGGGTAGGAGCAGAGGGAGAGGGACAAACAGACTCTGCACTGAGCATGGAGTCTGATTCAGGTCTTAATCTCTTAACCCTGAGATCATGACCTAAAGTGAAATCACGAGTGGGATTTCACAGTCAGTTGAGCATCTGATGCTCAACTGATTGAGCCACCCTGGCGCTCATAGTGACTTTTTAAAACAATCAAATTGTGCAAACTAAAGACCCCACTTTACACAAAATGCCATTTGTGGTCTTTTAAGGTACAATTTTTTGTTAAATGGTAGACGTTTTAGGATAGATTTATTTGAAGGTCATAGATGTGTGTGGTTCTTTGGACAGATAATCTCTCCATTCAGCACTTAAAGTTACAATCTTTCTACTCTAATGATTCTTAGAGTAGCTTGAAATGTGGAAATGTGAGTGATTTTGCTTTTTTCACTCTGGGTATTATTTGATCATAACATAAAAATAGAAACTACTGTATTTCTTATAGGCTTATCAGTGCCCATGTCTGCAGGGTAGGGGGTACTGAGAGGAGGGGGATAGCATGTAGGTAATACTGTTTTTTCATGAAAGAAAGAAATGAAAGTGTTTTGGCTTTCTTTCAGTAACATATCGTTTGTAACTTCTTCCCCTCATTTACAATCATGTCCATTTATAAACAGTAATTTGCTCTTAGAAACATGTACTGTACTTAGAGTTCTGTTGGGAGCAATTGGTGTTCTTGCCCTGTGACATCATGAGCATTTAAAAAACTATAATTATAAATATCCTCTAAGGTAAAAAAAAAAAATAGTAAAAAGAAAGAATTGGAGGATTCCTCTAGAGACCAATTGTTTTTTACTGCTTTGTCTGTGTATGTCCTGCCCCTACCCTCATCTTGGTGAGTTGAGACAACTCTAGATTCTTCAAAACTCACTGTAGTATTGCCTACCACAAATCTCTGAAAATGTTACTGTTTCAAGAACAGTATTTAGTAACAGTATTTCTTTTTTTTAATTTGTTTTTTAAGATTTTATTTATTTATTTGTCAGATAGAGCAGGAGTGAGCACAGGCAGACAGAGTGGCAGGCAGAGGCAGAGGGAGAAGCAGGCTCCCTGCTGAGCAAGGAGCCCGATGATGTGGGACTCAATCCCAGGACGCTGGGATCATGACCTGAGCTGAAGGCAGCCGCTTAACCAACTGAGCCACCCAGGTGTCCCAGTGACAGTATTTCTTGACATCGAAAATAGCTTGCTGCTACTAACCTTGATCCCCAATTCTGAAATCCAAAGAGTAAGCTTGGATTCCTTTGCCTCACACCGTGAATTGTGGGTTGTGGGCTTTTATCTCTTTTTTCCCACCAAGTTCAAGGATACACCAATGGAATCAAAGTTTGTATTTCTCTGAATGGTTTGAATTAGAGAGAAACACCTGGTCCTAGTGATATTAATGAGTAGAAGACCCAAACGTGAAGTATTCGGAGGAAAAGGATCCATGTATCAAAGACATTCTCCAGTTTCATAACACTTGCAGAGTGGCATTTCAGCAGAGGAGACCTTAGATTACTAATAGGGTATTTAGAGAGGAAGGAGCAAAAGTAGAGTGTAATCTGAATATATAAACCGCTTATGTTCTTAAAGTCCAATTTGTACCCAGTTTTTTTTCTAACTCAGAATGTATTTCCCTGTAGGAACTATATTTTGCATGCTTTTGGGCTCCCCGGCTAGCTTATGAAAATCTATGTCGAGCACAATGTAGTAATGTGGTTTTTTGGAAAGGGCAGAGAATTAGATATCGTATGGCCCTGGGTTTGAGTCCCCAAACTGTAGCACTTCCTAGTTGTTTGGTCCTAAGCAGGTCAGTAAAGCTTTCGGTGCTTCGGTTTATTCATACATAGAATTCACATGCTGAGACCCAGTGTTTGATCTAGAGTAGATGTTCAGTGGATGTTTGCTGACTGAGTGAACAAAGGAATAAGCACAAATTTTATTTCTGTGGGAAAAGTCCATACAAAGGACGAGAGGCTTGCACAGTTTCTGCTGACTCAAGGTGGAGATTTCAGGCCACGATCTACAGAAATGAAGACTCCTCAAGGAGCCTTTCATGACCATTCATATGATATCGGGGTTTCCTCTGAAGCACCTGGTGGCTCGATGTGGAGCTGCAGGAGTTTCAGACACGAGGCCAAGGCTTCACCAACACCTCCTCAGGCCCTGTGCAGCCAGCAGGCACTTCGAAGGGGTGTGCTGGTCATTTGGATGTTTGACTCCCACACAAGTTAGATGTTAGCAAAACAAGAACTTTGTGCATGCCTCTACCTCTCTGAAATGTAATACAGGGCATAAAAAAGATTTCTTTTTTAGAAAATATATTAACTTTATTATATATTAACTTTATTTTGATTGGCCCAAAGGAGCTTCTTTATTTTGATTCACCCAAAGGTGAATACATTTAAAATAATGAGAAGGGAAAAAAATAAACATAAAAAAATTGAAATGCATAATGTTATTCCCAGAAGGGAGCAAAAAGACACAGGGTATTACAGACTTGGAGGCAGTCATGCCTGATTTGGGGAATGGACTTGGGGTTTATTTTAACGTGACTCCTCCTTTTCTAATTACAGTCGGTCCTCAGACAGGTAAGAGCGGTTGTGAATTTATCTTCTGTTTCAATGGGCACACTTTCGGGGGGGGGGGACCTTAACATTTCAAGAGGAAATTTTTTCTTCGTCATCTTTATTTAATTAATTTATTTATTTATTTATTTTTTCTTAAGCAATTGCTGTATTTTGAGCTCCAAGGGCTGACAGCTGTTCTAGTTTTGCTTGGGGACTTTTTCACAATGTGGATTAATCAATGTTATGAACTGGGTCCGTGGGGTTTTGGGAATGTAATTGGTTTCAGATGACACTTTGCTAGTCAATCTGTGAAACAGCCGAATGTTGACACAGCTGAACAATTCCAGCTGTTTCCACTCGCCCCTTCCTCTTTCCCTGGACGCTACATCCTCTGCCTTTATTTTGTCTGCCCTCTCTTATTGTGACTTTGCTAAGCTCATTTGTTATCCTTTCTAAAATTTCTTCTTGCTTTTCTCTCCTTTGGGATATCATGGCTCCCCGTTCATTGTATTCTCCACCCAATTTGATTTTGGAAAAGTTTTTTCTTGGCTTGCATAGTTCCTAAGGAAATAATAGTTTTACCATGTAAGTTCCCTTTTATGTGGTGATCACCAAAGCTGTTTATTAAAGGGTACACAGCAACAAATTTAGCTTTTACACAAGTGCTTGGATTCCCTGAATATTCCCTGAATATTTCCCTGAATATTCCCTGAATATTTCACAGCTGCTTGATTAACCTTTTTATTTTTTTAATTACCAGAGGCAGTCCATTGAATAAACAATATAAGTCCTTCAATACAGTATATCCTTCTGAAACAGTGAAAAAGAGATTCAGGTGTCAGTATTGCTGCTAGAAAGACATATGATTAGAAGGGAAGAATTAAAAAAAAAAAAAGACCAACCTTGAATTATGTACAATATATTAAGAGTTTATATACTGTCAGGGGAATAGTTTGTAAATTGCTTTTGGTGGTTTTTCATTATCAGACTAATTTCTCTTTGTTTTTTCAAGATTACTTGTTTATACATCTTACGCAATGGAGGAATGGCTTTAACTGCTTCTGTGCCCAGTAAAATATTTTGCTCTTTAATTGGAGGATGGGTTGCAGAGCTAGAGCTAAATGAGGTAAAGCTAAACAATAGGACGCCCAAGTAGATGCATGGGTCAATGTGGTCATTCCCACTAGCCAAGACTCTTGATGTAAGCAAAGTAATCCTCTTGTGCCCATTCTGGTCTGCATTGATATAGTGGGGTCAGACTTACAGGACAGTTAGGCAGCCACCTGCTATGGCTTGCTTGTGGATTCAGATGCCCAGCACAATGGTAGATTCTGAAGTCAGAGGCACGCCTGAGATGTCAAAGAATGTGGAACAATTGAGCAATTAGCATGAGAATTTGGCAAATGAAAGCAATTGACATAGTGAATTTCAGATGTTTCCTCCCACTATAGTTGTTAATGATCATGGTATCAGAAGAAACATTCTCAGGGGTGGAGAGGATCCTACAGCCAGGAAACAATGGGTAGATATATGATGTCCTTTCTCTGAATGGAGAGCAATAAAGAGTACAAACACTCAGGCATTGGTGAGGCATGATCCAGTTTAACTCTTACCTAATTGTATGTGTAGTGAAACTTCTGGATCTTTGTAGCAGCAAAATGCTAAACTGTCATGGGCCAGGTGTGCTGGAAAGAGGCAGAAAAGCATCTCTATCAACAAAGCATAAAAAAAAAAAAAAGACAAATTGCACTTGGAGATGAGCAGCCAGCATTTTAGGTGCTAACCCAGTAAATGGGCTTTAAATCATTGCAGACAAATTTCAGAAGACTGACCAGAAGTTGGTTATGACCAGAAAGACAAAACAAGTATTGGATGTAATTATTGAGGCACTAGAATCAGAATCAAAAGTGTGTCTTTGGCCATACGTGATGTAATTTATAGCTGGACCAGTGCGCCCTAAGAACACTCTGACCAGGGACGCCTGGTTAAGCAGCTGCCTTCGGCTCAGGTCATGATCCCAGAGTCCTGGGATCGAGTCCCACATCGGGCTCCTTGCTCGGCAGGGAGTCTGCTTCTCCCTCTGCCTGCCTCTCTGTCTGCCTGTGCTCATTCGCTCTCTCTCCCTCTCTCTGACAAATAAATAAATAAAAATCTTAAAAAAAAAAAAAAAAGAACACTCTGACCAGGGGCACCTGGGTGGCTCAGTGGGTTAAAGCCTTCGACTCAGGTCATGATCCCAGGGTCCTGGGATCGAGCCCCGAATCGGGCTCTCTGCTCAGCGGGAAGCCTGCTTCCCCTTCTATCTCTGCCTGCCTCTCTGCCTACTTGTGATCTCTGTCTGTCGAATAAATAAATAAAATCTTTAAAAAAAAAAAAAAAAGAACACTCTGACCAAACAAAGGAAATGTCTGAGAGGGATAATTGAAGTAACTAAGGGATTCAAGTTATACCACTTGAGGCAAATAGATATACTTTATTTAGGAAGTAAAGAATGAATGGGAAGGAGTCCTCTGTGATCATAGTAGGTAGAAGAGTATGAACCTAGACTTATTCACCAAACATGGTGGCAGGACATACTTTGAGGGTAAAAGTATATTAGATAAGAACATCAGTGTTCAAATCCTTGTTTTACCATTTATTTACCTGATCATAGGCATTTCTAATTATTCTGATTCCTGATTTTCTTACTGAAAAAGGAAGAAATCACAATCTTAAAAGAGTTTTACAATTATTAAATGAGAAGTATATGTGGAACGTTTGCTGTAATTCGAAACTTAGTCAAATATTTAACAGATGACTACCATCACATTCATTGTCATCAACCACATCATTGATATTTTTATTACAAAATTTAATAGAAGTACAGGTTAAAAATTAGATTGATGTATACATGGCATGTTAGTAATGGTTAACTAGGAGAACTGCAAGTATGTTGGCTAGATCTTGGGCTTTTTGATATTAAAATGAAGTGTGAACTCATTCCCTCCCTTAATTGTACCTTAATGTGACTTCCAGAAATGCCTCAGTGCCTCAGTGGAGTAAGGCCCATCCTATCTCCCATTTTTTTCCTGATCTTACTAACCTTTTCTTTCATAGCATGTGGATCTAGAAGAAGGAAGGCTTGGACCTCTGGACTTGAGAAACCATACTTTTACCTACTTGGATCTAACACAAAACAACGCAAACCAAAAACCCCACCTCTTAAAAGGATGTTCTATATTTTGAGGAATATGCCGCCTTTTCTCACTATTGTATAGGCCCTATGCTGCCTAGATCTTTATCGTTTGCTCCAAAATAAAACCCAAACAACCACTTTCTTCTGGTGAAGCCCTAATTTTGTAGTAAATACTTAATATTCTCAAGTTTTTGTCCTGATGTTGTTAGGGCTAATAACTGCTATCTCCTTCTGTTTCCATGGTACCTGTCTACCAATTTTGGAATCATTAACCTCTTTTAAAAGCTGATAGCTTGGAATGTAGATGAGAGCCAGTAAACTCCTGCAAAAGAAGTGCTTACAACAACAACAAAAAAATACTAGACTTAGTAAATTTCTCAGACAAGTAAGCACAAGAGAATGACCAAAATCCTACTCCAAAAGAGGGGCTTTGATTCAGTCTTCAGCTTTCTACTAGGATACTTCAAGCTGCAACCAGTCTTGAAGGGAACACCAACTATGGTAGAGAAATCCTCCGCTTTTTGGTTAGAACAGAGAAGTCATTGGAGAATATGAAATACAGTCAGACTAAACTCAGGCCAGGGTCTTACGTGAAGGAAATGGATTATGCGATGAAAACAAGATCTTGGCATACCATTCTTGGGCTCTGAGAGACCCTTTGTCCCCCAGTTTTGCAGTCAAACTTGTACCAGTATGAGGTTTATGCTAGATTCCTTGAACATAAGAGCAGAAAGCACCTAAGATCCAACAGCTTGTCTGAGGTGGAACTGTCCAGGTACCGCTCTTACCAGCCTCTGCAAGGGCAACATCATTGACCTCTTAGCCCTTTCATTGATTCAGGAGTTGTTTTTTGAGTGCTTTATGTCAGTCCCCTTTGTTGTCCTCATGGAGCTTATAGAGGACCGAGAGAGACATTGATCATCCAGTCACTAAAATGCTGGATATGGCAGCTGCATTAAATGTTGCAAAGGAGAGGGGGATGGTGCCATGAGCTATAGTGAGGAGTGCTGACTTGAGTCAGGGCAGGCTCTCTTGGGGAAAGGGCAGTTGAACCCAGATCATTAAAAATGACCCTGGCTAGGCAGGGGGGAGCTGAAGATATAAAGTTAATATGGTGCCTACTGGCAAGGAGCTCACAGTCTTAAGCAATTATGGTGCATTAGGATACCTGCTACCTGTGTTTCAGGTTTTCCTAGGGATATTTCATTAGCCCTTAAAGGGCAATGGAAAACACTATGGGAGAGGGGTTCTCTTCAAGGATAGCTTCCTGGAAGAAGGGACATTTGAAAGGAGCTTTGAATGATAACACTACTGATAGTTTGTGAAAACTCCTGGAGCCATAAATACATCCTTTACAAAATTTCTTTGGACTATGATTCTCCAGGCTTGTTGTATTCCAAACACTGAGTCATTCTTTTTTTTTTAGTATCTATGGAGGCAGGTAGGGAAGAGTCAGTAACTAGCCCAGGGCAAGTAGTGAAGCAGCTTAAGTAAGAGGGGACACAGGGTGAGGTGGGGAACTTGAGGAGTGCTAATTGCTCCCAAGTCAGATGCTCCCAAGCATCATAAATATTAGAATTTTACTTCTGTGCTAGAAAAGAAGATGAGCAGATTGTGTAATAGTTTTTCTTGCTGCCTGAAGACTAGGAGGAAGCCTTAGTTCAGGTAAGGGTACTTTCTCAGCTGTCTGCATGGGCTTTCCAAAACTATCCATGATGAATCTTGAAAAATGTTATTCACACTGTGCACCACTGACGTCAGAGGAATTTGACATTAAAGCAGCACAGCCCTGGGAACCAACATAGACCTACAGAATCAGTATGAAGTGGGAGGGTCTGCATTTTTAACAAGCTCCCTATGCACACTCTCAAACAGTCTCAAGTTTGTGAACCCTAAAATTTGCACTAGGAATTTAGGATATGTGCGAGGACTGGATTATGGCCTAAGTAGGATGGAGTGTAGCTCAGTAATTTATTTATATATATATATATATATATATGCCCTTGGTATTGCAAAAATAAAAGGAGCTGTTTGCATAGATGGTGCTGAGAAAGACTAAAATTACCTAGACAGTTTTCTTAGGTGGAAGCAGTGGCTCAGGCGAATCAAAGTTGGTTTCAAGCGTGTGATGTGTGTGATGTGCGTTGGGGCCTGTCCCTTCAGAATGCTGTTGCGTAACCACACCCAGATACTCCCTCCCTGCAGATGAGGGGGTAGTGTCTAATTACGCAATGTGGCCATTGGGCCCCATCACTCTGTTCTCTGATTAAAGTTCATCAAATGTGCTGTGTTGACCTTTGCCATCACAGCTACCCTAGAGGTTAACTCCAGGATGTTATGGATGAAAGGGACTGGCGATATCACCAACGCCAGCTACATCTACCAACATTTTTTATGGAAGCCCAGGGGAGGCGCAGCAAGGTGAGATGACATGCCCAAGGCATCACCAAAATGTACTTCAGGTCCAGGACCAGAATTGGGCTCTGTTTCTGCATTTTCAAGAGCTAGGCCAAATGTGCTTTTAATTTATTTTGTAACGCTGGTTCATTTTTCACTCTTTTCACTGGAAAACCTCATTTGAAATGGTCTGAGATTTTTAAGGTGAAAAGCTGCCCGTTAGTCTTATTATTTTAGAACCACAGTAGTTAGTGTTTACTGAGCACATACCAGGAGCCAGGCAGTGCATTAAACATTGTGTACACATTAGCCATCTGATCCTCTTAGCTGACCTATGCAAGTCACTGTCCCTGTTTTAAAGATGAGGAGACTCAGGCTTGAGAAACTTTTAAGAACCTTTCCTAGGAGATTGAGCTGGCAGATAAAAGACCAAAAGATTTCAAGCAGGCCAGTCTGATTCCAATATATTATTTTATAACTGATTAGACTGTTGATCATGTTGAGAAACCACAAAAATTCCTTTTGTACAGATACAGTTCAGGTCACCTTATCTGAATTACACTTTACATTTAGATGACAAAAGATAAAGTGTATGAAACATTCACTCAACCCTGGGTTCTAGATTATGTAACTTTTTACTTTTTACTTTAGTTAAATGCATAGAGTATAGCTGTTCTAGTGTGTTCTCCCTGGGCAGTAGTGCCCCCTCCCCTCACTGCTGCCATGCTTTTCATAATCTTGTTCCCGATAACATATCCAAAAATGATGAGAACCTGTATTTTCTGTGGAGCCCGAGTTTTCAGTTAGAACAGCAGCTCCACAAAGTGAAGACACTGAGTATTGTTTAGTTTCAAAGGAGAAGCTGTGTTGGTGGTGGGGGCTGTTGCGTGGTATGTCTTGATTTATAGGCTTCTCGAGGCCAGCTGGTGTGTCCTGCAGGTCAGCAAGCACACCGATCAGCACATCCGATTCCAGTGCTCAGTCTTCACACCTGACATGACTATCCTCTGGTGTTCTGGGTCTCAGGCTTGGATAATTTACTGGAACTGTGGAAATTCTGCCCTTTTCATATGATGGTAATAAATTAGAAAAATTAAGTATGGAGAAAGCGCTCACCTGAAGTGGGATGTCTTACTCCCCAGTTTTTGTGGGCAGCACTCCCTAAACCTTGATAGTGAGCATGTAAATACCTCGTGTGGAGATGGAGACCACATTTCCCTGAGGACACAAGCTCCTGTCTGTCCCCATGCATTTGGGAGAGGAGAGAGTGCAATCACTGTCATCACTCCAGATAGGAATGCCATGTGGACACTGAATGCATAAATTTTCATACCCAGGAAATGCAAATCCTGCCCAGGGACTCCTTGAGGCTGATCATCTGAGAAGCAGTAGTTACAAACGTGCGGAGCCTTTATCCAAGCTGTTCCCTCTGCCCAAAACACCCTCCCAGCTCTGCTCTGCCAGGCTCACTGCTCCTGGTTTTTAATGTTCCACTCAAGCCTCCTCCTCTGAGATGTCTCCCCTGATTCCTTCCAGACTGGGGTCCCCCTTCCCACCTACCCCCCACATTGCTCTGCTGACCTCAGGCAGCTTCCACACTAGGCTGAGGTTATAATTTTATTTCTATTGGGCCAGACTTGGTTTTCAAGGTTCCCAGAGGCCTCTGCAGGGAAACACTGATCTGGAGGAATTCCCCCTTCCGGCCAAGGGAGCAAAGGTAGATACATGACTTCCTTTCATCAGCATCAGGGTCACTTGTTTGGTGTGTGGGGACTGGGATCATCTGTGTGACTGGCCTGGAGCTACCATGTGGCACTCTTGGAGTTTATCACCTAAGTGGGGAAGGGGGAGCCTGTAAGTGGGGCGGAAGGGGCCCCTTACTCTGCCTGGGAAGTTCCAAATGCAATGTGAATCAGTAAGCAGTATAGCATTGCAGAGGAGGGGAAGATAGCTGAGAGTAGAGGGGCCCCGAGAAGAACCCCGAGCTGGATCTTAAGGACCAGGCTAAAAAAGAAACAAGGAGTAGGAAGCATGGCCCAGTTTAGCCAAACCCAACAATAAAAGCCCTGAGTGTGGGGA
>RCUC01161916.1:0-49861 GCA_003697995.1 Taxidea taxus jeffersonii | reverse complement strand
TGGGTGGATGGATGAATGATAGATGGATGGATGGACGGATGGATGGATGATGGATGAGTGGATAGATGGATGGACCTACAAACCTCCCCAAAACAGGCTCTATTACTCCCAATATTCCAGGCAAATGCAATGGCTTTTCTGCCTGAAAAGAATAAGATGTCTACAGAATGCAGAACTCCTATGCGGTGGAGGGGAGGGTTTGTTATTCTATCCCAAATCTAAAAAGGGCCAGGGGCCACCACATGCATCTATCCTGACTCTGCCTCCCTCACCCCAGCTGAAATTCAAATAAACTCAATAAAACCTTTTCAAGGGCAGACCTGGTGCCCACTTGAAGGCCTGGGGCCCTGAGCCCACTTTCTAAGCTCTCTGAGTACAGATCCCTGAATGCACAGAGAAGTTTTACCTGCTTCTGGTCCCTCCAGATGCTTCCCAGCTTCCGTGCCAGCCGCTGGGCAGCCAGCGCCCACTGGGCTGTGAGCCGCTTGGTCCGTTTCTTCATGAAGATTAGAGACTCCTTCCCACTGCCCATCAGCTCCAGGAGGTGGGACAGGTTGCTCCGGAAAACTGCCTGGAGGGGGGCCCAGACCTGGGTTCTCCAGCTCTCAGCCCCAAAGCCGCAAAACCACCATCACCTGCTGCCCTGGGAACAGGGGCTGGCACGCTCCTGGAAGGCTGGGGCCTACTCTAGCTTCTCCTGCCATTTATAAAGGCCCACAGTCCCCCACAGTCAGGGAGCCCTGCTCTCACCCACCAACACTAACCCCCCGGCTAAGCCGGTCTGTCCCAGCCCAGCTCTGGTCATCCTTCTGTCCCTAGCCCTTTGGGGGGTAGCCAGTGATGACAGTCCCCAGGCATCTCAGCTGCTACATAGAGACAGCAAGTGTGGTAGTCAGAGCTGGCCCTCGGACAGCAGGGAGGCCGGGCCACCTTTCAGTGGAGCTGGAATAACAGGACGCCTTGAACAAATTAACTGCACTCCCTAGACCTCAGACTTGCCACCTGTTCAGTGTGGTAGCATAAGGGACTGCTGGGAGGTTTCAGTACAAATAAAGCATCTGGAAGCCTACCAGGAGTGACACTATTGTTACTATTACTCTAGTCTGTTTAGGGGTGCCTCCAGGGCCCCAGCCTGGCCCTCAAGTAGGCCAAGCTTTGCAGCATCCCCAGAAGGCTGGCAGGCTGGGATGTGCCCCCCACCAGGCACGGCTGGTGGGGCTCATTTTACCGGGGTCCAAGAGCTCCTCCTGTTGCCCCTTAAGGATGTCCCACCCAAGCAGGCCAGTCGACCTGTCCACCAGCCCCTCACAGGCTTACCCACTTCCCAGGCCTACCTGGACTTTGGGGAGGGGCTTGGGGGCCATCTGGGCGGCCGTCTGGTTCCTCCAGGGCAGCGGGGGGCAGAACCACTCAACCTCACTGAGGTAGATGAGGAAGGAGCACTCGGTGCCATCCACCCCAAAGAAGGCATAGCAGGGGTCAGAGGTCCAGCGGGCACGCATCCACTGCGGAGAGGGCCAGCCTAGGAGAGGGTGCTTGCACCAGCCCCACCCACGCCCTTGGCAGGCTCTTTGCAGGCATGTCCTTGGGGACCCAAGGTCCCTCAGGACAGGGCCTCTGGGACACACGTTTAGAGATGCAACAAGGCCAGAGCAGAGAGGAGAGAAAGACCAGAGCCCCAAGACCCAGCCCTGAGTCCTGGCCACTGAGAACCTCGAGAAAGGCTGAGCAGGATGACTGTCCCCCAGGCCCAGAAAGAGGAGGACCCCGGAAGAGTAAGGCCAGGTCATGACACACTCAGGGAAAGCTCCGGGGCGGACAGTGGGAGATGCAGCAACTTGGGGCCTGGCTGGTCTCCACTGGGAGCAGGATCCGGTTGAGGCCAAGGTCAGAGCCCACCCACAGTGATCCTCACATGTCAACGAGGAAGGGGCGGACTGCATTCCCAGATGGACAGATTTCATGCAGCCACGGGCCCCTGGAAGTGAGCCCCCAGAGGAGGGGCCGGGGGCTTTCTCAGTCCAGCTGGTTGCAAGGATGGGGAGGGATGGGGAGACAGGCCCACTCAAGAGATCCAGTCTGGGTCCGAATTGGTGGGGATGCAGGCGGCTGGAGGTGTTAACTAACAGTTTGTTTGCTGTAACAAAGTACCCAGAACCCTGAAACGTGATCATGCTAGGCAGTGCGGGTTGGTGGGCCCGGTAGACGGCCCACACAGAGAGGCCGTCCCTTGAGGCTGGCCTCCGCCAGCAGGTACCAGGGTCAGGGGCTGGGGGCTGGGCAGACACCACTGTCAGAAGCAGAATCGCAAAGCTAGTCTGGGGGCAGGGTCCCCCCATCACCTCTACCCCGTCCTCAGCCCCGAGCCTCACCTCCACCTTCCCTGAGCAATCAGGGAACCTGGGGTCACTGGGTGCCTCACACTGGTCCCGCCGGCCTTCAGACACTGTGGAGGGAGAAGGTCAGCTTGCTGAGGGCCTCAGGGGAGCCCAGTGAAGCGGGAGAAGCCTGGTCTGAGGGGAGGGGTTAGCCCCGGAGCACACTCTGCCCTGCCTCCCCTGGGTTTCCTCACCTGAAAGGCCACCTGCCAGGGGGTCCCCACACCCGGGTTTCCCCTCTACCACAGGCCCCCACCTTCCACACAGGCTTTGGAACCAGTGAGGAGCCATCTTGAATGGCTACGGCCCAGGGTCTGGATAGGCAGACCTCATGCACCACCCAAATGTAACCCTCTCAGGGGGGCCGCCAGCCTGCTGCTCCCCACATCAAGAAAAATGGAGGGGGGCCCCCAGGGACTCCAGGACCTCTGTTCTCACACCAGTCCCAGCGGGGTGAACCCCAAGTCACCCCACTCAGAGCCTGAGGCCCGAGCCAGGAGAGCTGCTGGGGGGAGCGGTCAGGGCCGCCCAGCACACTGGCCTCCTGGGGCCCAAGGGGAGCCGTGGGCCGCACCCTTGCTGTGCAGGACCAGGCTGTGACGCAGGATCTGGTCCACCTTCACAGCGATGTCCGACACGTTCTGGGCGATGGCCTGGATCCGCTCCATGAGGCCAGCTCCAGGGGGAAACCTAGTGAGAAAAGCCGGGGGTGAGTACACACAGCCTGCCGTGGCGCCTTCCTGCGGGGGGGGGGGGGGGGGCGGGGGGGGGAGCCGGGGGGAGCGCTCCTGGCACCCACATGCTGCCCTGCGACCCACCGGAACGCAGCGACGGCCGAGGCTGGGCCTGGAGGTGGAGGTGTGTGCTCCCCGCCCCCGCCCGGCTGGAGGGGCTCTCAAACCACCCACTGCCACGCATGTGCACGTGTCCCAGGCGTGTCTGCACATTCATCCTCACGTGCATGCGCCCCGTGTGCTGAGGGGCAGCAACTGAAGCTAAAGCAGGCAGAGGGATTCTATGGGAGAGCCTGGGGGCTTGGGCCCAGGACCTCCAGGCAATGGAGGCCTTTCCTGGGCACGGCCAGCTGCCCTGAGCCTGCCTCTCCATTTCCTCCCAGAGGGGCTCCATCGAGCCAAAATAAATTCCATCCAAAGCAGCCTGGGGACTTGCCAACTATTAAGCCTCTAGTAAATTATTGTTGTGCTCCTGAGCCTGAATTCTTCCCAGGATCTTAAACACATTTATTGCCACAAACATCACAGCCCTCCTCCCAGCACCAATACTCGCGTTGCCTTTATTTTTGGAGAATTTATTTCCTGGCGTTGATTACTACTCAGCTCTCAGAGAAGTTTATGAGACATCATATGCAGGATGTATCTCATCGCGAAGGCTGTGTCTAGACGGACCCCACTCCCCCGGGGGCGTGGCCTTTCTAAGCTGCCTGCTCTTTCTAACACACTAATTCTGTTCCTTTGATTCGCACTTCACCCTCTGGTTCCGCGCACCTTGTCTGAGCTCCGTCTATCCCTGTACAAGGACGGGGACTTTACTGTTGCACAAAGTGGGAAGTACAGGAGGGAGGACACCTCTTGGGTGGCCTGTCCTCTAGAGGAGGCACAATGGTGACGGCTGCCTGTCCTCTCAGGCCGCCCTCCCCTCCCACCGCTGCCTTCTGCTTGGAGAGGTCAGGCAGTGGCCCCATCCACAGAGGTTGCGGGAGACAGGAGGTCGGGGGGCAAGGCAGTCATGGGGTGAGGTGGCAACAGAAGGAAGTGGTAGGAAGGGGCAGACAAGCCCTTGCAACACACATGTGTGTCCACACACACACACACACACACACACACACACACAGTATCTCATCAACCCTCTCAAAAAGAAATGAAAAACCAATGGAAGCCAGCATGCCTTGGCCACGGTAACACACGGCCACAAATTTATTCCCTTGCAGTCCTGGAGGCCAGGAGTCTGAACCCAAAACGCCAGCAGGATGCATTCCTTCTGGGATGAAGGGAGAGGGAAGGCTCTCCCCACCTTCGGGAGGGGCCCGCCGTGGCTAGTGGGACGCATCCCCCAGCCTCTGCCCCTGCTGTCCCTTGGCCTTCTGTGTGTCCAAATTCCCTCTCTCTACAGGGACCCCATCACTGGATGAGGGCCCCCCAATCCAGTGTGACCACATTTTAATCTGACCACATCTGCCAAGGCCCACTCCAAAGGAAGATCGGGTTCACAGGCACGAGGGACTCAGACAGTGACGTCTTTTTGGAGGGCAGAGTTCAGCTGCAGCAGCCTTCTACGAGATTACAAATAAGGAGAGGGCTCAGAGATGGTGCTACTTTTGCTCAAACGTCCTCAGACAGAAGGAAGTAGGGATAATTCTCCTTGGTCTTCAGGTGGCCAAGGAACGCCGCGGGGAAGAGGGCAGCCAGCATCTCTCCAGTTTGCGGTGAAACAGAGGAGCTGAAATCTGCCTCTCGGGAGCTGTGTGACCCCAGGCAAGTCTCTTAGGCTCTCTGTGCCTCAGCGTCCTCCTCTTTAAAAACGGAGGCCTGCCATGGCAGGACACTAGACTGACGCTGCTTCTCCACTTTCCTCGTTACCACCCCCGAAGGAGCCTCTGTAGACCTGTTTCCCCCCCCTCGCCTCCTCTGTCAAAAGTTAAAACCAGGGACATGCTGCTGCTCTGTTCACACACTGTGGTCTGTGGAGGGCCACAGACTGCGGTGACGTCGAAGGTTAACAAGGTAACTTCCACCTCAAGAAGCAGACGTCACCCTTGGCAGGTGACGTGTCTCCGCAGAGGATGCCCCCGGCGTCTGTTGGGCTTTGCAGTCCATTCCGAGCGAGCGTTCTGGAGCTGCTTTCCCTGCTGACCTGCGGGGACAGGACGGACACCCCTCTGCCTGGAGGCAAGTGCCGCTGTCTGCAGGCGGTGGCCACCATGGAAGGGCCAAAGCTCACGGCTGCCAGTCAGGGTTCGTGCTGAGCTTGGGCAGCCGAGGAACACAGGGGGAGCTCCCGGGCGAGGAACAGACCCCAGAGCACAAACAACCCTTGTCAGGAACAAGTGGGAGGTCCTGCCAGGTCCCTGGAGACTTGGGAAGGGACCCTGCTTCAAGCCTTCCTGAACAGGTCTCTCCCTCGAGGGTCTGCTCCAGCCACCCTTTGGGAGCGATGTCACTTCTCTGAGTCCCCCATGTGCTGGGACGTGGTTGTGAGTGGCCAGCTTGAAACCTCCAGTGGAGGTCTGGGGGGCCCGGCTGGCTCAGTTGGTGGAGCACGGCATTCTCAATCTTGGGGTTATAGGTGTAAGCCCTACATTGGGTGCAGAGATGACTTAAAAAAATCTTTTTTAAAAAAACATTTTATATATTTATTTGAGAGTGAGTGAGAGAGAGAACACACGAGCAGGGGCAGAGGGAGATGGAGAAGCAGATTCCCTGCTGAGCAGGGAGCCCCATGTAGGGCTCGATCCCAGGACCCCAGGATTGTGACCTGAGCTGAAGGCAGACACTTAACTGACTGAGCCACTCAGGTGACCCAAAAATAAAATCCTAAAGAAAAAAAAAGGAAAGAAAGGAAAAGAAAAGAAGCCCCAGTAGAGTCCTGAGCCCTCACGGACAGGAACGTGCTTTTAAATGGACCCTGGCACTGCTGCCCAGCATGGGACGTGTGCCCGGAGCATCCCTGTGCAGGGCTGAGTGACGTCCCCCCTCCCTGTGGTAGATTCACATCTACCCGGAACCACAAAAAATGTGACCTTATTTGGAAATAGGGTCTTTGCAAATGTAATTAGTTGAGATGAGGTCATCCTGAATCAGGTTAGGCCTCAATGTCCTTAGGAGAAGGCCTTGTGAAGAGAGCCACAAGCCAGGGGATGCCGGGGCCACCAGGAACTGAGAGAAGCAGGGAAGGATCCTCCCCGGAGGCTTGGGAAGGAATGAGGCCTTGCTGATACCTGGATTTCAGACTTCAGTCCCCAGAACCAAGAGAGAAAATCATTTTTATTGTTTCAAACCATCCGGTTTGCAGTCATTTTTTATGGCAGCCCAAGGAAACAAATGCATCACGGTCTGCAGAACTGAGGGGAAATGGTTTTTAGTCCATCACAAAAAGAGAGAACGTGGGGCGCCTGGGTGGCTCAGTCATTGAAGTGTCTGCCTTCGGCTCAGGTCATGGCCCCGGGGTCCTGGGATGGAGCACCATGCCGGGCTCCCTGCTCAGCAAGGTCTTCTTCTCCCTCTCCCTCTGCGTTCTTTCTCTCTCTCAAGTAAATAAATAAAATCCTTTGAAAAACAAACAAACAAACAAAAGGAGAGTCCAGGTTCTCCTGGGCCCCTGCTGTCAGAAACTTCTGCTCTGCTTACGAAGCCCAAGTGTCCCCTGCTGCTACTTTCAGTGGAGACAGAGAACAGCCAGAAACGCCCTTGACCTCTTAGGTCCCAGCCGGGTGACTCTCCACATTATCCAGAGACTGGGAAGATCGAGGGCCTCAGAGACAGAGGTCCGGGCTTCAGATCCTGACTCCACCGGGCAGCTGTGTGACCTTGAGCAAGTTACCTGACCTCTCTGAACTCGGTCAGCTCCTGTACCAGCTGGATAATCTCGACTAGCCCAGAGGGACTCCAAGGGTTCGACATAAGGCTGAAGAGCCCGGCTCGGCGTGTAGCAGACGCCCAGCAAATGCTCGGGTCGCGTGCATTCCCTACCTACAGCAGTCACCCGTCCCCAAAAGGAAGTTTCGAATGTCTGACCGCAGAACAAAGCACTTCCCTTTTTGGAGGATTTTCACCCGATAAGCGTTTCCCGGGAGCATCACCCGTGAGGGCTCTAAATAGCGCAGGTGGCATCTGTCTGATTTCATGAGCTCAGCTTGTTTGAATCGGAATGACTTGGCGTCTCCGTTATTCAACCGGACTTAGCATTTGGGCAGCACTTTCTATTGTCTACGATTTGTCCTCTCTCCCTGGGATGCTCTTTTATAAAATGGACAGTGAAAGCAGATGCCTGGAGACCACAGACCGCAGCAGGGCAGCAGCCTGGGAAGCGCAAAGGGGAATAAACTGGGAAGTCGGGGCTTGGCAGCCTCCAGCTGAGGGGCCCCAGGCAGTTCTCCCGACAACATGATGGTTCTTTCTAAGGGCCCCATTGTGCAGAGGAGGAAACCAAGGCACAGCCAAGCTGAGTTACTCACTCAGGGTCACACAGCTTTAATGTGGAAAAATCAGGTACCAGTTTACCTGCAAGGGGTCTGTGCCTAAGGGTGGGCACAGAGGCAGGAGAGCAGGACCAAGGCCTTGAGCTAGGGAGTGACATCGTGGGGGTGGGGCCTTCAGGACCCCCCGCAGGTGGTGAAGTCTGGAAGAGCTCTTAGCAGAAGGCATCTCCCTGTCAACAGCACTCCTAACCCTGTAGGGCCTGTTACCAGGGTAGAGAGCTGGAACTGTGTCTGCAAGGCAGGGAAATCTCGGGGTCTAGGCACCCAGTCTTGCCCCTGCACCCAGTCAGGTGCAGCTGACTGAGGGCCCTTTAATCCTTCCTATTTGCTGCTTATTTTTATTCCTTCCCTGTTTTATCTTTGGTGCTTGCTTTGGTGGGTAAGCCAGACGAGCCTGAACGGGTAGGCTTGTGAGGGGGTGGCCTGAGCATGAGTAGCAGAGACCCAGGGCCATGTCGGGGGCAGGCGGGAAGAGGGCCGGCTGGAGGTTTCAGAGAGGGCCTGGAAGGAGGCGCCCTTGCCTTTCACCCTGTAGCAGCAGATAATCCCGGAGCTGCCCGGCAGCTCCCCGCGGCACAGTCAGCAAGAGGAGAGCGAGGTTCTCAGCTCCAGCCTGTAAGCTGTGGGTGCCAGGTAGGGGCAGAAAAGATGGGGCCTTCTGCATTATCGGGAAGCTCTTAGGACCACTGGGGCATTGGCTCAGATGGGTCCCACTGTCCCCCCCAGCTAGGCAGACACTCCACAAAGAATCCTGGGACCTTTTCACACCCCACCTCTGAAAAATGTGGCAGTTCCGGGGCTGCCCCGGCTCTCAGGGCTGCACCACAGGCTGTGCAGACCCCGGGGAGCCTCTCAGAGAGTTCTCCAGTATCCACGGTATTCCACATTCTCTGGCCCAAGTATCCCTCACCTCAGACCCACAGACCACCAGCCCCTCCTGCCTGAGCACAGGCGGCCTCCTGGAGCCAGATGGCCCCCCACGGCCACCCCTGTTGCAGCCAACCACTACCCCAGGGCCCCCCAGAGAGACACCCAACACCACAGCCAGTCATGGGATGCTCTGCTCCTTCTGCCACCGAGGGCTGGGGCCCAGCGGCTCCTTCCCCTGGGGCCCGGCTCCAGTCATCCCTTCGTGTCAGCCCCCGAGACGCCCCAGCCCCTCCGGCAGTCACCCACTTGGCCCTCATGCCCAGGCCCCTTGAACAGGCTCTCCTGGACACCCGGGGAAGGAGGTTTAATTTCGTGTTCCTCCCATCATTTATGAAGGTTGCATTCAATTAACAGAGTATCGATTTCCGGCAGCTGGCCAGCATGCTTGCTGGGAGTTGTTATTTTATTATGAAACCAGTCACTTTCCTTTTAAAACCCAGAGACTCTGCACACAGGTGCCCACAGCCACGCTTACCGGGAGACACAGACGCGAGCGTCGTGGTCAGGGAGATGTGTTCTCTCTGTGACCGTCTCTCCATCTGTCCCCTCTCACACATGCCACACAGGACGTAAGGAAATCCAGCCCCAGCATCCAGCCTTCCCCGCAATTTCTCGGTGCCCCTCCGCAGCTTCTTCAGCCCCCTCTGTCCCCGTCCGGGTCGCCGGATGCTGTGGGGGGCTCTGAATGCCACAGAGGATCTGCTAGCCCCTCCCCAAGCAAGAACAGAGAGCGCTTCTCTCTCTTGCACCGAGAAATGCATACACACATCCCCACGTCTACGTTTATATTAGATAAATAGAAGGATGGATCATCTCCCCGCTGCTAACAGGAACACAGCCAGAGCTGAGTGGTGTGTGGTTTCAGCACTTGGGGGAGGGATCAGTGCCCCCAGAGTGGGACAGAGCCGATTCAAACAAGCTGAGCTCATGAAATCAGCCAGGAGGCTGGGCTGGGGACAGGAGCCGGACACCAACCCCCACATCCCAGGGCCTGGCTTTTCCCTGGAGGATTTTCTAAAACATCTCCTATGTATATTTTATTTAAGACACATCGAGAACCTACTGAGCAGGTGTACCCTGTCTTTCGACAGGGTACTTGGATGTTGAGAATCTCTGTCTTTGTTAGGACGTGTAACCCATTCACACTTGTCACAGTGGCTAGGTTTCCACCCTGCAGGGCTGACTGATCCTGATCTCGTCACCCAGCTATCCCCGTCCCTCACCACCAGTCTGGCCTCTCTCCAGCGCTGGGGCCAGACCAGTGCCCTGACCTCCAGCTGGAGGCTGTTCTGGGAGGGAGGGCCCCGCACAGGGTGTGACATCGTTGAGGAAAGCCTTCAAAAGCAGCCCCCAGTGTTGCCTTCCCGGGTCACTTGTCCCCTGCCCCGCGCTCCCCCCCACCCCACTCACATACAGATCCCAGAGGCTCTTGGCTCAGGCCATAGGTGACTGAGAAGCATTTTTTGAGTTTTTAAAAAAAGAAATTGGAAAAACTCTCATCCCCCTGACCCAGGGACAGGGATCATGACGTGCTGCACTCTGACTCTTGCTGAATTCTGCGCACTCGCAGTCCAACTCTGCTCATAACTGCAAAACCTGCCCTTCACGTGGTCCCTTACCAATAAAATCCCTGCCAGTCCCTGTCAACATCCCATCTAATGGTGGCATAAGCTGCGCCCAGCAGAGGCGCCACAGTCCACATGCTGTTCCCTCGCTAGGGGACGTTCAAATTGTTGCTCCAACTTTGTGAGGTTTTCAAAGGTTTTATTTTAAGTCATCTCTACACCCAACATGGAGTTTAAACTCACAGCCCCGAGATTAAGAGTCGCACACGCCACCGACGAAGCCAGCCAGGTGCCCCGTTGCTCACGCTTTTTGACACCGTAGAAAAGGAATCAAGGACCAAGATGTTCATACACCTGTTTCTAAGTTAAGTTTCTTCTCCTACATCAGATTCCCAGTGTGATATGACCAGGTCGCTACAGGCCATGCGGCAGTAACCGGGCCCTCCCAGATGGGCCGACCTCCTCTGCTTCCAGAATGGGAACTCGTCCAGGGTGGCAGTGGCCACAGTGCCCCTGGCTTCTGTCTTGCTGTCCCGCCATGCATGGTGGCACAGGCACAACTCCCCAGAGCACCCCAGGGCGCGCACATTGCCGCTCTTCCCTTCCTCCCTGTCTCCCTTCCTTCTTCCAACAATTACTTATTGAACTCTGGGATCCAGAAGTGAGACAAGCAAAAATCTCTGCCCTCACAGGGCATCTGTCCCAGCTCTGGAGACAGTGGACAAGCAAATTATGAAAATACACAGGGTGAGGTAGTGACGAGCGAAGAGGGATGGGGAACGTGGGAGACGGGGTGCAATTTGAACCAGGTCCTCAGGGAAGGACCCGTTGGTGATATTTGAACAAAAACTGAAGGAAGGCCAAGGGAGAAAACCATGGATCACCCGGCCAGATCTGAGACAAGAGCATTCCAGGCAGAGGGCACGGCCTGTGCAAAGGCCCAGAGGGAGATGGCTGTGCTGCAGGAACAGTGACGAGGCTGGTGGGCTGAAGCCCAGTGAGCAAGTGGGAAGATAGCAGGGGAGGAGCCAGACAGACAACAGGGCTGGGGGCGTGGGGGTCATGGGCCACTGGGTGTGACAGGGAGCTATGGGGGAGGTGGGGAACAGAGGAGGTTCCTGACCAAATTGGTATTTTAAAATAATCTCTCTGGCTGCTGAGTTGGGAATCAGTGGGAGGAGGGCAGAGGTGGTGGGCAGTGCAGAGAGGGGATTCTGGGCACATTCTGAAGGTGGGGGACAATTTGCTGATGAACGGGATATAAGAGAGAGAGAAGGGTGGAGGCTGACTCCAACGTTGGGGGTCCAGACAATGAAATGATGGGACTGGCATGGCCAGGAGTGAGAGGGCCGGGGAGAAGTGGGCTCAGGTGTGCCCAGAACACGCCGCATTTGAGGTGTTCCCGGGACCCAGCTGGGCGAGCATGCGGATATTTGAGACTGAAGACATAAACTGGGGAGCACAGAGTCTGCAGACAGTTTTCACGGCCCTCAAGCTTGGGGTTCACTCCCCCTCACTCCAGCCCCTCCAGCCCCTCCTCCCACATCTGAGCCTTCCAGGTGGTTTTCCTCATTGCCTCTGTCGGGAGCAGCTCGTCCTACTTTGTGGAAATGCCTGCCCCCACTTCCAGCAGGCTCACCCCAAACTCCCTCTCCTCCTTGGGGATTTGAGGCCCTCCCAAATGTGACCAGGTTGCCCCTTCTCTCTCTGCTCACCCAGCGGGGAAGGGAGAGAAACCACAGGGCTGGGGCGGAGGAGGGGGCTCGAGGGGGAGGCAGGGTCTCCCCTCTCCCCAGCCCTATCTCTCACTGACAGATGAGGACAGAGACGATGAGAGCTCAGGGCAGTCCCATGACCTGCTGCTGGCCCCCCAGCCAGTCAGCAGCCAGGATGCAGGCCCAAGTGAGTCTGCCCCTCAGTGCAGTGGGCTACGGACTCTCCAACACAGCCCCGCTGTCCCTCTCGCTGTGCACATGGCCGGGTGCCGGCTGCCCCTCCCCAGCAGGGTCCCTCTGAGAACAGAGCTCCAGAAACCCCAGCCCAGACTCCACACACAGAAGCGTCCAGCAGATACGGACTCATATTTGACTTGAATAAAAACAGCCTAAAATGTTGGTTGTCTCTGCTGCTGCAGAGAAGCCTTATGGGAAATTCAGAGATCATTACTGTTTGGCTTTAGGATACATAATATGATGCCATTTGCAGCAAATCTGCAAATAACCCCTAATTAGGTTTTCCTAGGCTAAAAAAGCAAATTTGCTTTCCCCGAGGACATACCAACCATGGGTAGGAGGCAACAGTCCAGAAGCTTCCAGCAGGGCTGGGGGAGGACGGTGGGGGTTGTTCAGGCCACGGATCATTTTGAAGTGAGGAATCCAAGTGCAGGTGAACAGAGTTTGCTGGAAACACAGCAGCATGCACGTCTGCAGGACTTCCTCCTGCCTAGCCCAGATAGGTCAGTCCAGGGGGTTTAGACGGGGCAGGGGTTGGAGTGTCTGTGCATAGGCTAGGTGTGAGCAAGCAGCAGCCCCCGCCCCATGCCCTGAACACACCCACCATTTCTCTCCCTGAAACCAGAAGCAACAATGTCCCTGCAATTTATGGCTTTGCCTATGGGGTTTGATGGGCTCTGCTGGTCTTGATGGATTGTTGCTATTTTCCAGGATGGAGCTAGGAGGTGGCGTGGACTCCCCTCTGAAGGAGATGAAGGGCAGGGCAGGGGAAGGAGGGAGGGAGGGAGAGGCCAGAACTTGAAGAAACCAGAGAGGACGCTGAATGAGCTGACAGCAGGTCCCCCGCCCAAAAAGACAGGCCACCTGACCCTCGTCTCTTCCCCCCACAGCAGGATGCTCGTGGAGGGAAAGTGGCCTGGTGTTCTGCCCTCAGCCTGGTGAGCAGCCCTGTGGGCAGAGGCTGAGCCAGCAGCCCAGAGAGGCAGCAACACAGCTGGGGGCAGGCAGGAGAGGGCAAAAGATGCCATGAGGGTGGGGGGTTGGATTAGAGGGACACAGACAGCAGAGAGGAATGTGGACTCTCTGCACAGAGGAGAAAATGATCTCATGTCCTGGAGGGAGCTCCAGGGGAGCCCAATCCTTTTAACCCTCTCCCCATTTCTGCCAGCAGCTCCCGGGCTTCCCTTCTTCACACAGTGGTTGGAGCTCTCTTTTTAAAAAAGAAGCCAGGTCCCACCACTCCCTGGTGGTAAGCCCTCTGGCAAACTCCCACACCTCTCAGAATAGTGTCCCAGGGACTCACCACAGCTGACAAAGCCCGCCCCCTGCCCTGTGGGCCTCTTCTGTCCCTCACCCCGCTTTGCCATGTTGGTTTTCACGTTGGCTCTTTTCCTCCACCATACCAAGCTTAGCCCTATCCCAGGGCCTTTGCACCTGTTGCTCGCACTACTTCAAATTCTCTACTCCCAGCTCCTCCTGTGGCTGGCTCCTTCCCCTTAAGTACCACTGACTCAGAAAGGGCTTCCCAGACCTCCCGGTGTGACTAGTTCCTTCCCTGACACCCACCCCTAACCCTTCAGGGCAGGCATCAGTAACTGAACTTGTCTTCCTTATTTCTGTTTCTTGGTTACTGCCCGTCTTCTCCACAGGAGTGAGGACAAGGCTCATCGCTGGGCCCGCAACACCGCTGGCCAAGCCTGGCACTTAGTAGGTCCAAGACATACTTCGTGAGCAGGTTGGTTCAGTTTGCTCTGTCAGATCCTCATCCGGGATGCTGAGAGAGCATCCACCTGGCACACGACCATGCAGCCCGCTCAGGAGCCACACACTGGGAGAGGCACCCGACACTATCATTGCGTGGCCCCCGGACTGTCATTTCAGTGCCCACGTTTTCCAAACCAAAAAAAATCAAGGCAAAGAGCTAACAAAGGCTATCTTGTCCCTGGGCTGTGAATTCGTTGATCTGAAGCGTCATGCAAAGGAATAAAAACTAACCCGCACACAGCCACATGTTTCGTGAATGGCTCAGTGGTGGAAACATGGGCTCTGGAGTTGCTGGCCCAGGCCCAGAGCCAGGCCCAGAACCAGGCCCAGCCCCTTAGCTGCTGTGCAGCTTTGGGCAAGATCCTGACCTTCTCTGGGCCTCAGTTCCCTCCTCACTGTGGCGGAGAAGGAAGCGCCTGTAAAGCGGGTCTGGGACCAATGACACCACTGAGGTAACGCAGTAAGGATGACGCCAGGCCCTGGGTGAGCTTCTGGTAAATGCCACCTCATACGAAAGTAGTCACGCCGACATCCAGTGACCCAACTGGGCCTCCAGAACATTCCATCGGCAGGGCCAGTGTGAGATGGTGTCACAGCCAACAGCCCAGCCTAGGCAGGCTATGGGGCAAAGGACCCCCAGTGCACAGGAGGGGTCCGCCAACCCACACCCCCTTCCTCAGGCCAGCTGGGGTCCCACCATGACCAGGACTGGCCCAGCAACACTTTAACCCAGACTGTGCCAAACTCCAAACAGGAAATTCCTGGAGCCTTGGCTTTTCCATCACACATATTGGCTGAGCTACAGCTTTCCTGCAAATTGTCTGGAAGTGTGGATTTCAACGATATTTTTCAGCAGTAGAACGATTTTAGCAAGTCACACTGGCCAAGGTACAGCTTTTCCTAAATCGTGTAAAGTGTGGGTTTCAAACTTACTTTTTAGCAGTTAGAACACAGGGAGCAAATCTACCCCACAAAGAACCCCAGTGTTGAAAAGAGGTCAAGGGCAGCCCATCTCCCTGGGAGGAGTGGGCGGCAAGCCCCTCCCTCCACAGCCGAGCCTGAGGGCCAAGACGCCCCATCAGGATGGCCCCGACCTTACACGTCCTCCTTCTCTGGGGTTCCAGACCACACACACACCGAAGACACACGATTTGGTTTCACACAGGGGCTCCAGGGCCACTGCTGAGGCACAAGAGACCACGGCACCAACTCTCAGAGATCTTTGGACATTCCAGACTCAGTAGGGAAATATTTAGAATTAAAAAACCAAGAAATTATTTTGGGCAAAAATGGCCCAGGCCCCTTGGTAGAGGACAGACAACCGCTGGGCCATCTCACCCATACGCCCATCCCACACGTGACTGTCAACGTGGACAGAGCTCCAAGCTGTCGTGTTGAGTGGAAAACGCAGGTGCAGGAAACGTACTGTGGGATCCACTCACATGGGGCCAGCAAATGCCCCACGCCACGTGTCTGTGGCGTGTGCGTGTTTGTGGTGCGCATAAAGGGGGCATATAACGGTTACCGCGGACTTGAAGAACGAACGCCTGACTCCGGAAGACCCTTGTCTCTACGGGGAAGCAGGGAAAGGGCCCTCCAGTTTTTGTCTGCAATTTTTAGGAGAAAGGAAAAAAGGACGTCGGGCCACCAACATGACAAAATGGTAAGAGCTGTTAAGTATGGCGGTGGTGGGCACACGCTCAGGGTTGTCATACTGGGAGGCTTCCGCATTGTTAAACGTTTCCGCATGGCTAGCCAAGAGGGGGCTGCCCGACAGGGCCCCCCACCCCTGCTCTGGGAGTGCATTTTGAGACGGCGCCCGGCATACCCAGCACCCCGGGTGTCCCCCTCCCCCTCCGCATACCCCTTACCTGTCCGTGGCCAAGCGCCCGCGGCCGGCAGCCCGGTGCGGCTCACTGCCGTTCTCCAGTCGGGCCAGCGCATCCATGCGCTTCACCATGAGCTCCAGCAGCTCGCTCATCTTGCGCAGGACGCCGCGGGACTCCGGCCCTCCCAGCACTGCGGACAGAGTGCGGGCACACGGTCAGGCTCGCCTGCAGCCTGCGGGCCACCTGAAGCTGCCCGGTGGCTCTCTGACTCCAACCCCACTCCCGCTTTTGCAGGCTAAGGAGGGGTCAGGAGAGTGAGCTCACCCCTGCAGGACAGGGACTCCCCCCGCTGCATTGTGTTGGGGTACAGAGCCCCAGGCCAACCCTGCTGTCTACCAGCTGGGTGACACTGAGATGGTCCTAACGTCTCTGGGCTTCTGTTTTGTCACCTGCAGAATGGAGCGTTAGACCTAATCTCGGTCAAGTCATGTGAAGGTTGGTGGGGTTTTTTTTAGATTTTTTTTTTTTTTTTTTTTTTGAGAGAGAGAGAGAGGGAGCATGAGCAGGGGAGGGAGGGACAGCAGGAGAAGCAGACTCCCAACTGAGCAGAGAGGCCCACGTGGGGCTTGATCTCAGGACTCTGGGATCATGACCTGAGCCCAAGGCAGACGCTTAACCTACTGAAGCCACCCAGGCACCCTCATGTGAAGGTCTTAACACCCCCTCCAAACGGTCCACAGATGCTCAGGTCCAAGCACCACAATCCCCAGTTTGGTTCCCTGCAAAGCCAAAGAGCCAGCTCTGAACCTCCCACACCAAATGAGCCAAGTCATGGTGATGTGGGTGCTTCCGGGGGCTGCGGGGGGGGGGGGGGGGGAGGGCCTGAGGTTGGGTTCCCCAAAAGAAAACCCCGAGACAAGGGTTTGAGGACAGTCATGCATTTGGGAGGTAAAGGAAACCCCAGTGAGGGAGTGAAGAGGTGACACAGGGAAGGGGAGATAGCCCAAGAGGGCGAGTCACCAGCCTGGGGAGACCAGCAGATGCCGAGTCTGCCCCAGAGTCCTCCGCCTGATGGTGAGGGAGCCGGGCCATGTGCACCCCGTCTCCTGCCGGTCGCTGCTTGACAGTGGCTTGCAGAGACAGCCAACTCCTGCTACTCCCCACCTGCTGGAGGGTGGCCAGCCAGCGGCAGTGGCTACAAGAAGCCTGGGCAAAGAATGGCCATCACCAGCAGCCATGAGTCAGCCTGAGTGCTCCGAAATAGCAGGAGCCAAGGGCTGGGGCATCAGCAGCAAATGCTTCTCCGGAAAGAAGGGGCCAGGGCCTGGTGAGCTCAGAGAGGCTCTCGCCTGCCTCTGCCATCACGCATCCACCCGCCCAATGGGGTCTGTGGCCAAGGGACATTCATAGCAACATTATCAGCCTCTGGGGCCCGAACTCAAGTCAATAATACCAAGTCCTATCTGCTGTCTGCTGTCACAGTGCCAGGAGGGGGCAGAAGAGAGCATGGCAGGCCACAGGGACCCAGGGGCAGTGGGGAAAAGAGAAGAGGCCAGAGGGGCTGGTCTCCCCTGCTCCAAGCCTAGGACTGAACTGAGGGCAGGGGGGCCAAGACAGGCTTCAGGACCAAGGCTGCCTGTGACATTTCCACTTTGCTTGTCCCCCATACCCCCTGGCTCTGGGCCCAGGCTGGTCCAGTGGCGTTCGCCGCTTTCTCTCTTGACTAAGTCACCTCCTGGCTGTGTTCCCCAGAGGACTGAGTCCACCTGAGGTCAGAAAGGAGGCCACCAGGAGCTGGGGAGGGGTCACTCACATGCCATGGAATCTGGAGCATCAGGGAGCTGCAGTTTCCCTACGAAAGCTAGGGTCCCTGACTCCAACACACCATACACACACACACAGCTGCCCAAGAATGAAAATGGGTGAGTTCGGGTGTTGATAAGAAATGCGTATCTAGAGGAAGGAAGGAAAGAAACACGGTCTCTATCCCATCTCCACACCAGCAGCTGAAATAACTAGCAATCTTCCCACTTTCCCTTCTCAGAAAACTGGGTGGATTTTTAACAAACCAGTTGGGATTGGGCAATTTCACTATTGTGCTAAGTGAAGCAAGCTTCTCCCACCCCTCTGTCCCAGCACATTTGCTCAGTACTCAGCCAGTTAGTCAATCAATCCAAGAAGATATAAATAGCTCCCCCTCTCTTTCAACTCCACAGAGCTGGGGGTGATGGTTAGTCTTTCAAATCATTCTCATCCCTGAGACCCCCACCCAAGCCCATCATCCATCCAAACGTAATATGTGGCTTTCAACTGGTGCTTGGAGCACAGAGTAAAACAAGGTGGGGGTGGTGGTTCTTATCGTCTCAGCTAGAAAAAATAGGGGAACATCAGATGATCTGACCTGGCCGCTGCTTGGTACCACTCCTGGAGCTGTGCAGTGCACAGCCTGTCCCCCCTCCCTGGGCAGCCCTGATGAGCCAATGCTACAGCTCAGGCTGGGGTGGTCCCTTCCCCAAAGGTATGGCATGAGAAAAGGAGAGTAAGACTGCAGCTGGGGACACCCTAAGTCAGAGCTTGTTAACCATGACGTGGCTGGAGCATGCAAGCCCAGCTGGACCACAGAGCCTGGGCAGCAGCTCGCTCCTGCAGATGCGGCCCCTTGACAATGCCGAGCCCACATCACTGCTTCTGGAGCAGTGCTAAGCTCCCCAGAATGTCTCAGGCCTGGCACCCTGTCCTGCCATACTGCTGTCCCTCTGTCCGAGCTCATCTCCAGCTTCCCTGGCTCCTCCTCACTGCCTGAGCCCCTCCCTGGAACCTCAGTGACACAGCCCCCCCTCCCCACCCCGACACACACCCAGCCCCACAGCACAGGCAGCAAAAGAGCTGCCCCATCTGGCCCAGAGCTGCCCCAGAAGCCAAGCAGAGCCGGTGCAGCACCACGGCGGGGGACAGGCTGGGGTGGGAGTGACAATGCCTGCACTCTACCTGCTCTGTCACTGGCCACATGGGTGCAGGATGAATGGACATGGCACTTTCCTTCTCTGGGCCTCAGTTTCTCCTCCTATAAATGAGGCACTGGACTACAGAACCCTGAGTTTCTATGGGCCAGGACTCTTGTTTTGGCTCTTGCCCTAACCTCCCCTCTCGAGATTAGGGTAACAGGAAAGGAAAGACTGTTCCTATAAAAGCCAGCAGAATCCCCTTAGGAACAGAGCTCAGTTTAGTTTTACTAAACCCTGGGTGGGCCAGAGCAGAGTCTAGGAGTCTAGATGCCCAGAGCAGTGAGACTGAGAGAAAGCGAAATGACTCCGCATATTCCAGTTGGAAGACTGGGGATTCCTGGTTCAGCCTGGGAGAAGAGGAGTGAGAACAAGGCACAGGGACTCAGAGGCTGGGGAGGCAGGGCAGCCAGAGGGCAATGTGGGGTCGGGTGGGGGGTTCCAGCTGCAGGGATGCAGGAGGGACTTGTCATCTGCTTACTGTGCGTCCTAGTGGTCCCAGCCCCAATGCCATCATCCCTACCCTGTGCCAGGAATTGGGGGAAAGGGTGCCCTTCCCAAATGGTCAATGTCAGGGACACAGATGACACAGGAGGGGACAAACTGAGCAGGATAACCCACAGAAGCAGGAGCTCAGAGCAAGAGGTGGCCAGGGACACATAAGTCCCCCCCAGAGAGTCCTTGGAGATATGTGGGGCTCTACATGGCCCGGCATAGGAGGGATTAAGCCAATTCTTTAAACACGTCAACAGAAAGAGTGACCCAGAAGACCCAAGGGCTTAGGGATACCGCGAAGGAGACACACTGTGGCTCTCAGATGCGTCTGTTTAAGGACACCTCCATCAGACTGGACCAAGACCACGAGACCCTCCCCCCTCGCTGGGTCTCAGCGGGACCTGCTCTCTGGCCAGCTCCCTGGCAGCCACCGCCCACCCCCGACTGTCAGCGGAGCCTGAGCCCTGAGTCACCTTACCGCTCCTGGTGTCAGCTAAATTGAAATGTATTTAATGTGAAGCCCCAGCAACACATCTCAGGACTCTCACGCACTCCCTCCATATTTCCATATAAATAAGGAAAGCCGGCCGAGAGATATAAACAGCTCCTCCTGGTTATGGACAGAGGTGTTTTATTAGCCATCCAGGCCCGGCCCCTCCCCACCCCTCCCCACCCCTCCCCTGCCCTCCCCTCCCCTCCAGACACAGACAAGCTCCTCTGTCTCTCCAATCCTCTCTTGTCCCCTGCCTTGTCCTCCTTTCTTGTCTCTACCCCAACCCTTTCTTGCTGGTTCCTAGAAACTGAAGGAGCCCCCACCTCGCCAGATAAGAGAGACCTCCCTGGCCCTTGAGACAGGGGCTGCAACTTATGTGTTTGCCCAGCTGGAGAATTGAGCACGTGTCCCTCGACACACAGCCACAACGGATGCCAGCTGAGGTCACTGGGGGCTTGGGGCTCTGGGCAGCACAGGAGACAAGGACAGGCCCTGCGCCCTGGCCCACCCATCCATCACCAGCCTCTGAGGGGATGAGCTCCCTAACACCAAGGTCCAAGGCCAGAGAAAGCTACAGAGCAAGGAAATATTTTTCTGCTATTCCCCAGGTTCGAATCCCAGCTGGGGGTAGGAAGGTCTGGCAGAGCCAGGCCCCCGGGGAACCTCAGGGCAGCCATGTACAGCTGAACCAAGGCCTTCCCGCCTGCAGGCCTTTCCCCAGCAATGGCCTCTAACCGCTACCTCTTCCAGACAAGACAGAAAGCCAGGAAGAGCCAGCCATACCTGCTCGGGGAACCCACGGCAACGTCAGGAGAGAGACCTGAGACACAAGCTCACATCCCACTCCCTGCCCCTAAGAGGAGAGCAAGTTCCTCCTTAGGACGAGAGAGGGGAAGTGCAGCCAGGAGGCAGGGAGAAGGGACCGGGGTCTGGTGAGGGCACAGGCAAAACCCCCTCCCTCTCTGGGAGAGAAAGCCCCCAGGACCCGAGGCAGGTCCCCCTACAGCAAGAGGGAATCAGGTTAGACTTGGAGTCACGCTTCCTGTTAGCCTCCTCCCCCTCCTGAATCTTAGGACGACTGTGCAGAATATAGAAGAAGATGTCTCTTACATTTTTATCCCCAAACTAGAGAACTTTATCACAAAACACAACCTGGCCTAGAAGGGAATCCTGAGCCTCCACTGGGAGACCATAGTCCACGGAGGCTATGGCAGGGCCCCCCTCCTTTTAGAGAACACCCTGCTTCTCCCAGCCCTTCCCAGCCTCGTCCTGAGTGAGGACCCACTTCCCTCACAGGCTTGACAGGCCAGGACACAACAGACTGTTTCCCCACTTGTGCTCAGATGGTTTGCTGATCAGTGCAAGGATTTTTATCCCCCCCCCCCCAATGGCAGTGCCTTCCTGAGTTTCCCTCTCCAGACTCTGCCCTGGGGCTGCACAGACACGGGAACCAATGCAATGCAACAACCCAACTGCCACCCTTGACCTCCAGTCTCCCTTTCCCCCTCCCGCTCCTCCCACCAGACCGCCCTCCAGCCCCAGTCCTTTGCTCAGGTGGCTCCTAGGCAGAAAAGCTAGCACCTCCCAGGGTTCCTGCAGGGCCGCTCCAGGCACAATGCGCGGGTGTCCTTGGAGGAGGCGTGTTTTTGCAAGATCAGGATTTTAAACCCACAATGTAAACTTGGGGCTCTTCCAAGTCCCTGCTTTGGGTCTCTCCAAAAAAATCCACTTAATCCAATGGCATGAAAGAAACCAGGGGAGACAAAGATCATTGGGATGGGGACCAAGCCAGGGTCAGTTCTCCAGAAGTCTGAGGCCTCCCTCCCCATCTGTCTCCCCCTCCCCACCTTTACTTCCACATTCTAGGCGCTGAGCCTCCAGCCCAGGGACCCAGGAAAGGCGAAAAGGCTTTGAGAACGGAACCTGCTCTGAGAACCGATATCACAAGAGACAGGAGACCCAGCAACTTCACCTTTCTGTGCACGCAAGAGAAATGCGTGTGTGCCCCGGAAGACGGGACACCAGCCACACGCCCCAAACTGGAAACAACGTCCACCGCCAGTTGAGTGGGTAAACATCACGCGGAGCCTTCACACAACGGGCTTCACGCGACAGCAGCAACGACCAACATCTACAGCCACACAGCGCGGGTGGCCCTCTCAAATGGAGTAGTGAGAGGAAAAGAGCACACACAAAAGAACAGCCACGATGCGATTCCATCCTCACGAAGTCTGAAGAACAGGCAAAGCTCTGTGCTATGAGAAGTCAGGGTCCTGACATCCATGGGGAAGCACTGGGTAGGAGGAGCCGTGAGGGCACCCCCAGGGGCTGCTCATGCTCCGTTTCCTGGTCGAGGTTGCTGGCTGCGCGATACGTTCATCTTGCGGATGTTACGCTCCAATGGAAAGCCTGAGCATGTACGCGGGCACACGCATGTGCACATATACACACATATGCCTCTAATCTAACTGCATGACCTTGGGCATGTGCTCTCCCCTCCAGGGCTCTGCCCATCCCTAAGACACAGATCTGGCTGGGGTTGGCCTCCCACCTCCTCTACCAGGCAAAACTGCACGGTGCACGGCTCGGCAGGGCTCCCACAAGCCCCCTGTACTCTGGGTCACTGGCCCCATCCCCTGCCAGGGAGACGAGCAGAAGGACTGGAGCCCAACTATACTCCCCTCCTCCCCCAGCCCCTGATCCCCACCTCCTGGATCCCTTACCTTTCTGGAGGTCCAGCTTCCTCAAGCCCCCGTAGCAGCAGGCACCACCCTCTCCAGGAGTGGCTTGAGCACCTCTCCCTAGACCCTGTCTCCTCACACTCCACATCCCCCATGTCCCACCGCCTGAGACCGCCAGTATCCCTCTCCAAGCCACCCCTCAAGTGTGCCCCCTGCCCCCTTTCCCAGCCTCAGTCCCCTTCACACCCATCTCCTGTGCGGAAATCCCAGCATCCTCTCGCCCTTTCCCCTGAACAGCCTTTCCTGCAGTGTCCCCATCTCGGACTGAATACAATAAATATTGATGGCATGTGTACTATTTGCCAGATGCTGCTCGGGCCCCTTCCCATGTGCTATCTCAGCACGACTCACATTAACCCTGGGCACATAGGGCTCGTCCCCATTTATCGGAGGAGAAAACTGGGGCTCAGAGAGACTGACGCATCTCTGCGAGTCAGAGGTGGGATACATTCATGTACATTCGGGCGTGAAGGACTAATAAATGTGGAACTCCTGCCAGGAGCTTTGCGAGTTTAAAGAAGTACATGTTAAACCAAAGGAACAAATCTAATGATGAGACGCCAGATGGCATAACAAGTGCCCCTCAGAGCGCCCCCCAGGATGACAGCCACGCTCCTGGAGGGTATCCTTGCCATTGGGGACAGGGCAGCCACACAGCTGGGCCCTGGGGCTTTGGGAGAGCGGACTTCAGACAGAGACGTGCCCAGAGTAGCAGGGCAGAGCCCACCGAGCCAGCCCGCCGAAGAGTTCCAGAAACCCTACTTGCCCCGGCTGCCCCACCACCCTGTGCTCCTCCCTCCCGCGGGGACCAGAAGAGCCCCTGAGACCCATGAAGCTGGACTCTGCACTGTCGACATTCTTCACTGAGTAGAAAGAGAAGGGAGGGGACCCGACTTCAGGAGGTCTCCCAGGTCTGGACCCCATCACACCGCCATGCCGTGAGCTCGCTCAATCCCATAGGGAGTTAAGTGACTTGGCCAATAGCACACAGTTGGGAAATAGCGAGCCGGGGTACAGACCACGTCCATCGGATCCCCAAAGCCCGTGCTCTAAACCCCTGTTCCACTGCCTCACAAGTGTCACGTGGGCAAGGAGCCACAGGGGTCTGGACTGTCTCAAAGCTCAGAGATAAGACACGTGAGCTCAGGGCCTGGCCTGCCCTCGGCCTCTCCCCACCCTCACCCCTGCCCCAGCCCCGGCCCCCTCGGCTGCAGCCACAGCCTGGGTCAAAAGCACAGAGTGTATGCGTCTCAAAGGGACAGGTGTCATATTCAGGAACACTCCCCCACACACACACACTAAAGAAGCAACTCAAGCAGCCTCTTCTCATGCCTGGGAAGCCGTGACTCAAAGGCCCTTCCATGGCCAGAGAGTCTGAGTCCGAAGAAGCCCAATGATCACAGCCGGGACCAAAGCCAAAGAAGTGTGTGGGGTCAGACGGCCTAAGCCAAGGCCCTGCTCCATTCCCACGTCCTTAGATGAGGTGGCCTGGATCCCTGGGATGGAGCCCCAGAGAATCCTTGAGTTGCCTGGTTCAAAGGCCTCCTTCCCCTCCGCCCACAAACACCTGCACCCACTTCTGACTCCCCTTTCCCCACCAAGATACCTTCTGTGCGGATGGTGAAGGGGGAGTCCCCCGGGCGCCGGGCAGAGAGCTGGCCTCCCAGAGACGTCATCAGGAAGCAGAGTGAGAAAAAGCCGATGCCCAGGACAAAGAGCCTGCAGAGAGCAAGAGGGCAGGTCGGAAACAGGTCAGTGGGAAGCACCCCCATCCAGTAAGGGCTCTGTACAAATGGGTGAGTGAGGGAGCAAGGATGGAACGGATAGGGAGACAGAAGATCCAGGGCTGGGCTCAGAACGAAGAGAGCTCGACTACAGGGAGTCGGTCGAGAACCTCACATAAACCCCAAGGGACAATGATACAGGCAGAGTTCGGGCAAGTCCCAGCCTCCAGATAGAGCCTGGCTCATTAGCGCGGCCCTCAGTGTGTGATCCCCAGACCAGCAGCACTGGCATCACCTTGGGACTGTTAGAAATGCAAAATCTGGGGCTCCACTCCTGGGCTTACCAAATCAGACACTCGGGTGGTGCGAGCAACGTGTGTGAACAAGCTCTCTGGGCAATCCTGATCCTTGCTCAAGTTTGAGGACCGCTGGTATAGATGGAAACAGCAGGTGCTGATGCCAGCCAGAGGGCAAGTAACTGGTCCAGACGAAACCCACCTGGATCCCATCAGTCACCCGGGCCTGGCTCTGCACTGTGCACACAGGTCTTGCCACAGCCATCAGTCATGAGCTGGCTTGAACACCTCCTTATCGTGTTCAAGTGGGATGGCGTGTGCCCCCATCCCTACCAGAGGGGAAGATCTACAAGGGCAGGGCCCAGATTCTCCCTAACCCACATCTTTAACAGGCAGGCACTGGACCGGTCAGAGCGAGTGGACACCTGTGCACAAGTGGTGGGGGGGTCATCCAGGGCGAGGATCAGGAGAGCCGCCCCAAACAGGACAATTGTTCATTCCTTCAACACACATCTGATTGTTTCCCAGGTGTGGGGCACTGGGGTGGCCCCAGGGGGATAGCAGGGAACTCCCGTCTCCTGCTGCTTCCATACCAGGGTCCCAAATGGGAGAACTGAACTAACCAGCACTGCGGAGGCCAGAGACGGAGGTGTTCTGGGACCCTGAACGGATCAGAGGGACTTGCAAAGCTGGCAGAGATGAAAGGGGATGCCCCCACCCTGGTCAGGATGAGGAAGCCCATCTCATGTGGAGCCAGGCTCATGACAGGGAGCCCCCACAAGTCATGCTAGAGGCCTCCAGCCCTCTCACCTCCACCCGTCAGCCTCAACCCCACATTTGTTTGTATCTCTATGCAAGACTTGCTTTATACATTTTAATCTTCATTATTTGAAGCTGGCAGAGCGGTATTTAATTAAAACTTAGCCCATTAAAGAAAACACACAATTGCAGAAGAAAATAAAAGCGCAACAAAATTCCCACCCCATATTTAAATGAAGCTGTTAGAGGTTAAATCAGAGAGGGTGCAGAACCCCCAAGGCAGAGAAAGCGTTGAGGGCTTCCCCTGGGAGAGGACAAGGAGGACAAGCGAGACAGCATAAGGGACACTGCCCCCTCACCTCTAAGGGCCCCCTCACTGAATTCCACCATGCTTGGGGATGGGGCCCTGGGATCGCAAGATGAAGCCAGGCTGCTCTCCAGACAGCAGCCAGAGAAACAGTGGAGGAGGTCAGTGGTTGCACACCCAGGAAGGTACTTAGGGAATCAGCTGTTCGTCCTCCCAGCCTGAGGACAAGGACAGATTCCTCAAGTTTATGGTCCCTTACTTTCCCAAACCCCCTCCACAGCCATGGGACTGTATTTAGAGCTAGGGACCTGGGCTGCAGGGTCCAAACACCAGCTGTGAGAAAGGGGTCTAAACTTTTCACCCAGAATCTGAAGTCCCCAGCACACCTCATCTGCCTCTCTCTCTGCCAGACCTCAATCCTAGGGCCATTTACAGTAGACTCGAGTCAAAATGGTTTCGTCCACCCACGTATCTATTCAAGCAACATGCCAGGAGCAACTGCAGAATAAGGGTCCTGCCAGAGGGAGATAGAGGAGACAAGGCCTCCAGACTGTCCCTAAAAACAAGTAGGGGTGACGTGGTGGGAGGCAGCCCCCCTCCATCTGAAGGGGACACAAAGACTCCACGGGTGGCTGTGGGTCTCTGGGCAGCCTAGAGAGACCCTAGATGAAGACATACAACTTGAAGGGAGGGGAACCTATGCAATCCCACCTCTGAATCCTGCCTTCAGATAAGAGCCCAAAAGAGCCAGGACCCCAGAGGGAAGCAGCTCCTGGGAGTAGGCGCTGTCCGTGGTGCTGGCTCCCACGGCCGCCTCCAGTTGCACCAGAAAATATCCAGCCAGAGCTTGACAACCCAGTTGGCTGGCCCTCCCATGACTTGGAGGGCGGGGTCGACATGGGGCGGCAGACTTGGGAAGAGGACCCTCTAAACAGTCAGCGTCAGCCAGGGATTTGAGGATTTCCCTGGAGGAGTAAGGCCCTTTCCAGACACCGGCTTCTCACCCTGCTTCTCATGGGAACCTTCTGTCAGGGCTCCAGCTGCCTCCTTGTCTCCTGCCCAAGACCATACCCTCAGCACCACCAGCTCCACGATCCTCCCCTCCCGTATCCTCCAGACAGTGGTGGTCCATCATGATCCCTGCCGTCCCCAAAGCGGTCTCCTCAGCTCCACAAAACCGGGCGGCCCACCCAGGAGGGGCTGAGCCATGGTCTCCCCATCAGAGGCTGAGAGGGAGACCAACGGGGGACCTGGCAGGGGCCGGGGCTCAAAACCCGCCCCTCCCACAACCCAACTCTCTGCCCAGTTCCTGCCCCTGCAGGGTGGATGGCACCCACACCCCACCTGTGGCCTCTGGAGTGCGACCCCCACCCCTCCCTTGGCGCCCTCTGCTACCCAGCCCCCCTGAGCAAGGTGGCTCTCCCATCCCGCTGGGCACCCATTGTTTAGCATCTCCTCCCAGACCTGGGCAGCAGGCAGCCTCCGCAGGCTCTGGGGGCCCCTGGCATGGTGGTTCAACAGAGACCAGCCAGCCCCACGTGGCCCCAGCCCTGCCTAGCCTTGGCTGCCGAAGACTGGGGTGGGTCTTCGCCTCCATCCTGCCTCCGGAGGTTCCCAGAGGTCCGGGCTCCCGCTGCCCTGGGGCTCCGCAGCGCCGCCCCTGCCACCAACTCTCCACCGCTGCCGATCCAGGGTCGAATTCCCAGAAGGGCCGGGAGAGGTTCTTGCTCCAATCTCGGGAACCTTCCCGCTGGAGACAGGCCCGCACCCCGCCGGGAGAAGGGGAGTGCGAGCAGAAGGCCGGGGCAGAGGAGTGACACAGGTGGAGGACTCAACCCAGGGCTCCACGCGCACGCCGGGTGGGGGTGCCGCCCTGTACAGCGCACTAACTTCGCCGCCGGGTGGGGCCGTCTGCAAAGTGGGAAGGACCCCAAGGAGCAGGAAAGGGGCGCCCTGGGCCAAGGCCCAGGACCACAAACTGGGTGTTTTCTGCCTTCATGCCCACCCTCGCATCCCGAGTCCTCTCCAACCTAGACCAACTCAAGACACGTCTCCGATTGCCCCCCCCCCCCCCCCCCGAACCCAACCCCCACCCCCATCCCTGTCACAGCCCCGCTGGCCACAAGGGCAGAAGCACGAACCGCTCCCCACCCCCCCGCCCCTGGGACAAGCACCCTCTCGGGGAACGACCTGGCCCACCCCTACCCAGCGTCCCCTCGGAGAAAAAGGCCTCCCCGCGCCATCCGGGAGAGAACTTTACCGAAAGGGTCTCAGGGTGACCAGGCATCTTCTGACCATTATCTTCCCATCGGGGTTGACTGTGATCATTGTTCAAACTTGTCTGGGCGAGGAGCCGCGGGCGAGGCCGGACGCACCGTCCCGGGCCCTGCTCCCGCCGCGTCCTGGCCGCGAACCCGCTGCGGGCCGAAGCCGGGTCGGAGCGAGGCGGGGGGCGGGGGGCGCGGGGGCGCGGGGGCTTCGCTGCTCCGGCGGCGGCCCGCGGGGTCGGCGCGGCCTCGGCGGGCGGAGAGGCCGAACGGCGCGGCTGCCGGAGGGCGGCGAGGGCGCCCAGCCCGACCGTCTCTGCGTCTCCGCCCTCCCCGCTTCACATTTTTGGGGCCGGGAGGCGGCGCGCCCCCCGACCGCCGGCCGCGCGTCTGCCTGCTCGGGCTCGCTCGCTGGGCGGGACGGCGCCGCGGCGCGCAGACGGGCTCCCCGCCGCGGGCGCCCTCATCCCCGGGCCCGCGCCCTCGGTGCCGGCTAGAGGCGGCCCCGGCCCCGCGCCCCGGGCCCCCGCGCCTCCGGGCCGCGCCGCACCCCAGCCCGGCACCGCGCCGCGCCCATGGCTCTCGACGAGGGCGCCCCACGCCCGCTCTGCCGCCCGCCCGCTCGGCGGCCCGCGCTCGGGTGTCGGGTGTCCGGCGTCCGGCCCCGCGCCGCGCTACGCGGGGAGGCGCCGCATTGTTTCCTCCGAGGAGGCGGCCGAGCCGCTGCTGCTGGGGCGGCCCAGAAGCGGCCGCCGCGCTTTCTCGGCGCGCCGGCGCCACCTCGTGGCCGCCGCCCGGCAGCGCGCCCTCCCGGCCCGGGTACGGGGGAGGGGGGGCGGAGGGGGTGCCTATGCCAGTCTCCAGCTGTGTAACGTCCCCAGCCCCGCTTTCGAGAGCAACCCGCATGCCATCAGCCCCAAGGGCCGAGGGCCGCTTCGAAAAGGTTGGTGCTGGGCGAAGACTCCCCCTCCTGCTGCTTCTGCACCACCCTCTCCACACCCCCCACTCCCACCCCCACCCCCATACCCCACCCCTACACCCCACCCCGGGGCTTCTGCCCTGGTCCCACCAGCTGTGAGGTCGCTTCGCAGCCCTCACCCATCCTCTGGCCCTCTCTGGAAGAAACTGCCCTTGGCTCCCCTTTACTTACTGAGCTGGGTTCAAACTCCGCCTCTTGCACTGCTAGGGCTCTTCCACTGAGCCCAGCAGCCAGGACGTGCCGGGCAGACCCGCGTTCTGGTCTCAGATCCTCCACTAACCAGTGGCTGATGCCTGCAAGTCAGGGAGACTCCAAAGCCTCGGTTTCTCCACGATGAAATGAGAGTGACTGAAGTCAGCTAAGGCTCTTTCCAACTCTATAAAGCATTTGCATGCCCCTCTCCCCCAACCTCCTCCACCTCTTGACTCTGGAGATGCGTGGGCCACAGCGGAGGGGGGTCAGCGGCTTCTCCCAGCACAACCAGGCAGGGCAGCTGCCAAAGCCAGACCCGCATTCACATTCGAGAAAGCACTCAGGCAGAAACAGCACTTGCCCAATCAGACATTGACCAGGCACAGACAGGGAGGCACCTTGCTAAGAAGGCCTGAAGGCCTCAGACCACGTGTTAAAGGACATGGATGACCCTGAGGGTCTTGCCATCCCAGCAGTGATTCTAAAGCCTGGCTTTGAAGAGGAGAAAACCTTTACTTTCCGTCTACCCAGCCCGGGGCTCATCCAGCTGGGGCCCTAGCCCCCATCCCCTCTACTAGCCCACCTCCTAGCCCCACTTCTGAGCCATTTCTCACCAGCGATGACTCATGCTCCTGCTTTTCCTGCTCCTCCTTCATCAAAATTCACCTGTCCAGCATTCCATTACCTCGCCTTGCTCTTTGCTAATGTGAACACCAATGATGAATTGGTGTTGGCGGATTAATGTGTTACTCCAGCTAGGCAGCAAATTTGCATGGAACAAGGACATGCTGACCATGCCTCCGTGCAGGGGAGTGGCGAACGGTAGCAGGAAACGGGCCTCGTGGCCGGCTGGCCCAGGTGCTAGCTGAGGGAAGGGGTCTCTGCCGGGCCCACACCTGTCACGCACCCAGGCACCAATTTACACCCTGGATGTCAGGGTGAATGCCACATCTACACTCAGGAATGAAATGGCCCTTCCAATTGCGTGTGTCTTGTGTAAGCTCGGGGTGGGGGGCGCGGTGGGAGGGGGGCGTTCATGCTTTTGGCACTTCAGGCCAAAGGGGAGGAAAGGCACAGCCATGTCTGGTTTAGCTCAGAAGGTGGGAGTCGGTCTTCCCCATCCCCTCTGGGCCTTGCCCTCTAGCACATGGCCTCTGAGGTAGGCAGGGAAGGTGCCTTCCTGCAACCAGGCAGGGAGGCACAGGGCAGAGTAAAAGATCCTCTCCGAGCCAGACCACCCAGCCGCCTCCTTTCAGACTGTTCCCCTCTTGCTGTCCCCCTCGCCCCCCGTCTACAGTAAAGATCAGTGTAAATGGTCCTTCATGCTGTCTGCTGTACACATCAGGAGGAAGTCTGTGCACCCTTAGTCATGCAACCTTGTGGATGCTCTCTTGGTGCCTCAGTTTCCCTGGTCGTTGATTGAGCTCTTTAGAGCCTGCCTCCCAGGGGGACATGAAAATGCAGCGGCTGGTGCCTATGAGCCCTCGCCGTGCGGCCGTTACGATTTTTCCCGCTCTTGTCTACCTGCATGGACGCTGTCAGTGCCCCTACCCTTTCCCCGGGCGTCCGCCTCCAAAGGCGGAAGGGCAGACTACTGATGACACATGCAACACTGCCTGAGGCTTTGTTTCTGGCTGTGGGAATATGCTCGAACATGCAAGGGCAGGACAGCAGCGCCAGGACACTGAGGCCCCGGAAGCAGCCCTCGAGGAAGGGACAGATACATCTCCTTAGGCGGGATGCTCCAGCACATTCCACACCGGCTCCCAGAGTTCCCGCAGAGAGAGTGCACTCCAGCCGTCCATGGTGGTGGCCGGCTCCATCACACACCTTGAGCTGGCTTTCTTCCCCTCCTTGCCTCATCCCCTACTCTTCTGTCCACGCTCCTGGGGTCACCTCCGAAATAAACTACGTGCACTAGCATCCTTGTCTGAGAACCTACTTCCAGGGGACCCAAGCCAATCCCCTGCCCTCCAGGCCAGAGTTCTCAGCCCAGATCCAGCAGAGGCTCCTGCAGAACCTAACAGAACAGAAGCTCCCTACCTTGATTCCATACCAAAGTTGGGGCCTGGGCACATTGGCTTTTTTAATGCCATGGATTATGCTGACATAACTGGCCAGGAAGGGGAACCATGGTTCTAGTTAAATAGCCATGGCCTTCTGAGAAGGAACCAGAGCCTTACCCTAAGCAAGCCAGAAGAGATTAGCGGAGCAAGAATTGGGGGCACATCCAAGGACTGACACAGCAGGTCACACCAGATTCCAAAAACATCCCCCTTGCACTCCTTCTCTCTTGAGGCTACAAACAGAACCATAGGCTAGCCCATCATGGGCATCAGGGCATAGACTGCTACAGCCTGGGCAGTCAGACTATGGCACTTCCTAGCTCTCCCCCACTGCCCTCCCATGGGCCAGCACCCCAAGGCAGCAGGAGGCCCTGGCCGGGCTGGAGGGCCTCTGTCCAGAGAAGGGGAGCGGGACTCTGGGGAAGGGATTTGGAGGAAGTGGGTGATGGATACTGTGCAGGACTACCGTACTCAAGACCCCTGGGGGTGGGCCAGGCAAAGAAGGGAAGGTGCTCTAAGTTGTCTCCTAGGCCCATGATAACAAACTAGCATGTCAGGGGGCTTAAAACAAGAGCAGTTGATTCTCCCACAGTTCTGGAGGCCGGAAGTCCTAAATCAAGGGTTTGGCAGAGTCGGTTCCTTGCAGAGGCCCGAGGGAGAGTCTGGCCCAGGCCTCTCTGCTGGCATCCAGCAGGAGTCTGCGACCCCCGGCATTCCTTGGCTGCCAACTGCATTCCCCAATCTCTCCTCCAGCATCACAAGGGCTTCTCTCCGTGTGTGTCTCTCCACGTCCTCTCCTCTTCTTAGAAGGACACCAGTCATTGGATTAGGGCCCACCCTACTCCAATATGACCTCATCTTAACAAATTATATTCTGCATGGATCCTCTTTCCAAACAAGATTATGTTCCAAGGTTCCAGGTGAACCTGAATTTGGTGGGGGGGGGGGGCACACTGTTTATTAGCCTACTGCAGGGACCTAGTGGGAAGTGGCCACAGCGGTTAGGCAGTGCCAAGGACCAGAGGTCCCCAAAGGGGACATGCTCTGTTGTTTTTGTGTGGGCCCAGTTATTTCAAGAGTCAGAAATCTGGACTTCCCACGTGCAGTCGCATAATTGTAAAATGTGGACTCAATATTTTTAGAACATTATGCAAGACCAATAAAATTCACTGGAGGTCTGGCATCCGGGTCCCCTGGGCTGTCAGCCGAGGGCAAAGCAGGGAGCCCACCAGCCCTGCCCGCCCAGCAGGCCCAGCTTCTCTGGGACCAGCCCCCACAGAGAACACCCCTCATGCCCCCGAAGAGAGGTCAACACTCCTGGGTGCACTCAAGGGTTCCCCGCAGGCCCCCACACCCCCCGATTACTCCCCGGCAGCCTCTCTGGCATCAGAGCCTAGACTGGCACCACCACCTTCTCCAGGCTTCAAGGTTGCTTCTGAAGCTCACAGACAGAGTCTGGGCGGGGAGAGGAAAGAAGGAAACCAACAGTTGACGGTGTTTGAAATCCTCACTTAACGCTCTGTGACCGCAGCCTCAGACAGCACGTTAAGAGGCAAAAGGCCATTGTCCTTCGCTGGGGTGCGGAGCATTAATAATGTCATAACAGCATTTACTGACACTGTGCACAAATCATCAACGGCCTCACCGGGTGGGAACAAGCAGCCCCACGCAGACACCAGCCGCCTGGAGCCATGCAAGGAGGCCGAAGAGTGGGGAGAGCTGTTTCTCCAATGCATAGTTCATGCTTTCTGTTTCACAACATTTAGGCTAATCCTCTGATTGAAAAGCAGCGTCTGGGGTTTATTTTTATTTATGCCAGAAGGCCATTCTGCCACACAGCTTGTGGGAGCTGGAAGCAGAGCTAGAGGACTTTCCCTGTTCTGCAGGGAAGTTAGCTGCTACGTCTGTGTCCATGTCTGTGTTTTTGTATGTGTGCCTGTGTGTGTGCACGCACGCGTACATGTGTGCATGCCCGTGGGGGCTGGCAGGCAGAGAAGCTGGGGACAGACAAGACAGGATCCTCCCCCATGGGCCCCATCCCCGCACCGGAGACACAGGCGAGCCCTTCACTGAACATGATCATGAGATCTCACGTACTGAACACTACTGTGTGCCAGAAAATGACTCTGGGATTTTAAATACGTTACCATGTTCATGTCACTATTTTACCTAAATTTTTTTTGCAGGGCATCTTGAAAAAAGAAAAATGACCCCTTTTCTCTCTGGACAGTTGCTCCGGCTCCACAGAGCAGCGGAGCCAACATGCGGGGTTAACAGAATCAGGGTTTTCCAAAGACCGCCCCGTCCTGACCCCTGGAATCTGTGTTATGTCACAGAGCACGGCAAAACGGGATTCAGGTTACACACAGAATTGAGGTTGTTAAGGGCGCCTGGTGGCTCCGTCGGTTAAGCGTCTGCCTCTGGCTCAGGTCACGATCCCAGGGTCCTGGGATCGAGTTTCCCATCAGGCTCCTTGCTCAGCAAGGAGTCTACTTCTCCCTCTGCCTGTGGCTCCCCGTTTGTGTGTTCTCTCTCTCAAATAAATAAAATCTCTAAAAAAAAAGATTGCTAATCAACTGACCATAAAATAGGGAGATCATTCTGGATCATCTGCATGGACCTAATGTGATCAAAAGGGTCCCTAAATATGGAAGTCGGAGTCAGTGTTGGAGTGATGAGACAAGATAAAGAGTGCACTGGCCATTGCTGTTTGAAGCTGGAGGAAGGGACCATGAGCCAAGGAATGCAGGTGGCTTCTTGAAGCCGAAAAAAAGGAAATGGACTCTCCCTAGAGCCTTCACAAAAGATGCAGCCCTGTCCCAGGGTGTCCTGAGGGTACCACTGTCCTTGAAAAGGTGAGGAGTCAACACAATCGTGGGACCCAGGGCTCTCCCTTGAACAGCTAGAACCTAAGCCTGGATGGCAGGAAGCCCTGTTGCAGCAGGATCTGCCCACCTGGCACTGATGCCCTGTTCTCCTAACCTGAGTTTATCAACCAGGTTCAGTGTAGTCCTCAAGCCTCACCAATGGAGACGAATATACTCTTTCTTCCTGTCTCTTAGAGAAAGCAGGCACAGAGCTGAGGGACCTGAAGTAGGCTCAGACTTGCAGTGGGCTCCCTGAGTAATGCTGGCACCCCCCCGACACACACCATCCATCTGCAAGCCACCCAGCCTGAAGACGTTGCAAGCCTGACATTAATGACCTTGTCATTTCCTTGTCCATTTTGGAAAATAGTTATTTGTAGGGCATTGTTCAGAGTTTGCCCCTCAGCGCTATTTTGGTTGACTGTGGTGTACCACTACATTTAACTTGCTCAGTAGAGGCGTCCTGTGGACATAACCCACTTCGCCTGTGGAACCCAAGAGTGCCAGACGCCCAATGGGCAATGAGCAGAAACGCCAGACAAGTGGCACCCAGGACTCCTGTCCCTCCAGAATCCACGGTATATGGACAGAGCTCTTCCTGCTGAGCTGGATGTTTCTGGCTTACGTTCTCTTCTCTTTGAAATCAAAGTGACAGTCACATAATAGTAAATGAGCCACTTAGAGTTGCATCCAATATACAACCCAGTGGCACTTGGTACATGTACTTTGTTGTGCAGACATCACCTCTGTCTTGTTCCCAAACACTGCATCACCCCAAAAGGAGAGCCCATATCCACCTAGCAGTCACTTTCCATTCTCTCCTCCCCCAGCCCTTGGGACCCCGTCGCCTGCTTTCTATCTCCATGGATTTGCCTATTCTGGATATTTTATACGTGCAGAATCCTACAATATATGGTCTTTTGTGACTGGAGTCTTTCACTTAGCCTGTTTTCAAGGTTCATCCATATTGTAACATGTGTCAAAATTCCATCCCTTTTGATGGCCAAATAAGATTCCGTTGTATGGATGGACCACAGCTTGCTTGTCCACTCATTCGCTGCTGCATGCATGGGAATAGTGTGGTTCCTCCTCCTCTTCTTCTTCTTCTTCTTCTTTCTTTAAGTTTTATTTATTTATTTGTCAGAAAGAGCACAAGCAAGGAGAGTGGCAGGCAGAGGGAGAAGCAGGCTCCTCGCTGAGCAGGGAGTCCAATGCAGGACTTGATCCCATGACCTTTGGATTATGACCTGAGCCAAAGGCAGACACATTTAACTGACTGAGCCACCAAAGTGTCCCATCTCCCCTCCTCCTCCTCCTTCTTCCTCATCTTCTTCCTCTTCTCTTTTTCTCCTTCTCCTCTTTCTCCTTCCCCTCCACCTTCTACTTCTTCCTCCTCCTCTTCCCCTTCTCCTACTCATCCTTTTCTTTCCCCTCCTCCTGGTCCTCTTATTTGTTGGAAAAGTAGTATTTGCATATGGCATAAAATTTAGAAGGATCTCAAAGGGTCCACAGTACATTGTCTTCTTTCTACCCCTGCCCCCAGCCATCCTGTACCTTCCATGGAGACGACTTACAGTCCCAGTTTCCTGTGTCTCCTTCCATTCTGCCCACTGTGTGTAACACCCAGCAACAGAGAACTGTTCTGGGCACATACAGCCCCATCACCTGAAGGCTTGGGGAAGGCATCTGGAAGAGGTATTCAGCCAGAAAGGAGTCATCCTCTCACAGGCTAGAACCTCCCTCAAGAAAGACTCCAATGGGGCACCTGGGTGGCTCAGTCAGTTAAGCATCTCCTTTTGGCTCAGATCATGATCCCAGGGTCCTGGGATCAAGTCCCACATCAGGCTCCTTGCTCAGCAGGGAGCCTGATTCTCCCTCTGCCTGTCCCTCCCCCCTGCTTATGAGCGCTCTCTCTCTCTCTGTCAAATGAATAAATAAAATCTTAAAAAAAAAAAAAAAAAAGACTCCAAGCCTCCAAAGCAAAGACCCTGATATGGAGGCACTAGTTAGGGAAATGTGTCCAGTGTGGTAGAAATGGTATGAATACCGCTGTAAATTAACAGCCGGCAGTGGAGACACAAGAATAACTAGGAGAAGGGGAAGTTTTTGAGGCAGATTCTGCCATCCCCATTCAACAGCTGTGTCTAAAGAACGATGGAAGTTTCCATGGCACAGAGTAGGGTAGCCGGGGTCATGGCTGGTGGAGGAAGAGAGGGAGCTGAGGTTCGGTCGGTTGCTGTTAGGGAAAGAAGACTGGGTCAGGGGAGATTAGCCACCGGAGAGGCCTGACCAGGTCCTGGCTGCTATCTTTAGAAGATCCTGCTTGCAAAGCTGTTGTGGAGCTGGTGTCTGGGCAATGAGCCCTTGAACTATTCCCGCCTTTCCCTGACCAGTAAGGATGGTTTACTGTGTCTACACTGTATAAGCGATGTGGTTTAGGATAAACACCTGCTTTGCCTAAAGGAGTCAGGAATTGGGGCAGCTGTGAGCAGAGATGCCTATATGACCAGACCCCATTAAAAATTTTGGGCTGAGTCTCCAGTGGGAATCCCTGGGCAGACCTGTCACATCCATTCTTGTGTCTTTCACTGCCCTTGTGCCCTCTCTCAGGAGGACAGGAGCAGTAGAAGCCTGTGCTCACATCTCCTCGGGCTCTGCCTGGGCTGTTTTTCCTCTGCTGATGCTTCTGCTGTAATAAACCTTAGCCATGGGTACAACTACACGCCAAGTCCTTCCAGCAAGTTGCCAAATGTGGGGGCAATCTCAGAGACCCTAACCCCAGGGGAGCCCAGGAGAAAGGAAGAGACTAAATGGAAATCCAACACAAATTGTCCGGATCCAAAGCAGGAATCGGTTTGTGCTGTAGTTATGGGTTGCCTTGGCTGCCAGTTGTCTGAAAACTTAAGACCCCCTTTAGCAGAATAGTCATGGGAGACTGGAAGGGGCTGTCCAGGTGAGGGTTGCAGGGCCAGAAGGCAGAAAGTCACCTCAGGAAGGCCTTGTGGGGAATCGAGCCCTCGCAGAACTGCTCAACACCCCAGTGTTGAGTCAGGGGGTAGACAGTCCACTCTTTGGGGGCCACCTAACCGTTTTCCACTGTCAGGACAGAAATTGGGGCACTGGGGCAAAAATTGTGCTCCCCACACATGGTAACCCCATGGGGCCTGGCCACATCCATTCTCTTTAGCCCTTCCCTGTTCACGCCATCACCCTCTTCCAGACCCTCTTCCAGGTCTTCCTGGTGAATTGTCCTTGCATCCACACCCCCTCCCTCCTCTGTCATACACTCCGTTGCCTGTGATTTCTCTTGAGGGTGATTGTGCCAGGGAGTCCACTGTCAAGGGCGAGACTCCCTTCCTCTCCTCCAGAACCACGATGCAAAAAGGAGCATCACAGTTTGGCAGTGACCTCCAGAAGGTCTCCAAGAAAGAGAGTACCCAGCAGGCACGACTGTGACTATGGGGAATGGTGGCAACAATATGACTCAAAGTCCCAGAGGGCACCTGTCCCCGGTACTGGGACTCATCCCCCAGCTCCACTCAATCTCAACTCCTCATTTCCTCATCACAGAACAGATCATCTGGGATAGTCACCCTCAAGGAAACGCAGGGAACACCAGCCAAGCTTGGCTGCTCCTGCCCTGACCAGACACCGATTGATTTTCTGACATCCTTGCTGAAAGGTGTGCTGTGAGAGCGAAGGCACCAAAAGCAAAAATAAGCAGGGGTGACCAGAGCAATCGAAACAGCTTCTGCTCGACTAAGGAAACCGCCAACACTGGGGAAAGACAACCCACAAAATGGAGAAGGATGTTTGCAAACCACATATCCGATAAGGGGTTCATATCCAAGATACACAGGGAACTCCTACACCTCGATAGCGAACGAGAAAATGTTTCCATTCAATTTAAAAACAACACAATTCAAAAAGGGGCCAAGGACCCAAATAGACATTTTTCCAAAGAAGACACAAATGGCCAACGGACACATGAAAAGGGGCTTCGCATCCCTCACCATCAGGGAAATGAAAATCAAAACCACAAGGAGACCTCACGTCAGGCCTATCAGGATGGCCATCATCAAGGAGACAAGAGACAACAAACCGTTGGCCAGAAAAGGAACCCTCGTGCCCTGCTGGGGGCGGGGGTGCAAATGGTGGAAAACAGTAAGGGAAGTCCCCAAGAAATTAAACATTTTTATCCTGCGATCCAGCAATCCCACTTCTGGGTGTATATCCACAGGGAACCAACTCCCTGGAGTTATCCTCCCATATTCGTTGCAGCGCTAATCACAACAGCCAAGTTAGGTCAACGGACGAATGGGAAGATAACGGTGTATCTACATACACATATATACAGTGGGGTATCGTCCAGGCTTTTAAAAAGGAGGCCAGCCAGCCACTCGCAACAATATGGAGGCACCTGCAGGGCACAATGCTGCGTGACCTAAGCAGAGAAAGACACACACTGCATGGTATCAGTTACATATAGCTTCTGAAAGAGAAGACAGAAGAAGTCGAATTCACAGACACGGAGAGCAGACAGGTGGATACCGGAGCCTGGGGGTGGGGGAAACAGGGAGAAGGTGGTCAAATCCAGTTAGCAGATGAGTAAGTCGTAAGGTCCGAGGATCTCATGTATAACATGGTGACTTTAGTCGATAATGCTGTCTCCGTAGTTGAAACTGGCTATGAGAGTGTAAGAACTTAAGTATTCTTACACAGAAATGGGGAACATGTGGGGCGCCGGGGCGGCTCAGTCATTAAGTGTCTGCCTTCGGCTCAGGCCATGATCCTGGGGCCTGCTTCTCCCTCTCCCACTCTTCCTGCTTGTGTTCCCTCCCTTGCTGTGTCTGTCAAATAAATAAAATCTTTAAAAAAGAAAGAGTGACTGTGATTTCTATTGGGTGTTTTTTTCTGGGGCCATTAAGATGGCCACAGAGTTGGGTTTTTTTTTTTAACATTTTATTTATTTATTTGACACAGAGAGAGAGATCACAAGCAGGCAGAGAGGTAGGCAGAGAGAGAGGGGGAAGCAGGCTCCCCGCTGAACAGAGAGCCCGATGCGGGGCTCGATCCCAGGACCCTGAGATCATGACCTGAGCCGAAGGCAGAGGCTTAACCCACTGAGCCATCCAGGTGCCCCTGAGCATTTTCATTTTGAAAGCTCTAATTCAATAAAGGTGTTTGTTTGTTTTTAAGAAAGCAAGCAAGGGGGACGCCTAGGTGGCTCAGTTGGTTAAGCGGCTGCCTTCAGCTTGGGTCATGATCCCAGCGTCCTGGGATCGAGTCCCACATCCGGCTCCTTGCTCGGCAGGGAGCCTGCTTCTCCCTCTGCCTCTGCCTGCCTCTCTGTCTGCCTGTGCTCGCTCTCTCTCTCTAACTAATAAATAAATAAAATCTTAAAAAAAATTAAAAAAAAAAAAAAGAAAGCAAGGGCACCCTGTGTGGCCTGTGAGGTGGAAGTGGGGAATGTGGTCATAAGGCTAAGCTTGCCCAGTCCTTCCCATTTGTAAACACGCCAACACAGATACACAAAGAGGCATACCTCACCCCTAGCTGAACCTCCCCCACAGATTGCACTTCGAGGCCAGGCCAGAGGAGAAGGCCCAGCTCCCTCTGACCCACTGGCCACAGGTGGGTCCTGCAGCCCAGCCCCCCTGGGTGACCTCTCCCAGGAGGAAGAAGCTTCTCAGGCAGTGGCCTTGGTTGCTGGATGGGTCCCCCAGGGCTGCCATAACAAAGGACAGTGGACAGGGCAGCTTAAAAAACAGAAGTCTATTTTCTCATAGTTCTGGAGGCCAGAAGTCTGAAATCAAGGTGTGTGTGGGGTGTGGGGTTGGTTTCTCCTGAGGCCTCAGTCCTCAAGTTTGTGGGACCTTCACAGGGTCTGTATCCGTCTTTGTCTTACTAGGGTATCAGTCATATCAGATGAGGGCCCATCCTGACGATCTCATTTTAACTGAACCCCTTCTTTAAAAACCTGTCTCCAAACACAGTCACACCGGGAGATGCTGAGGGTTGGGGCTTCGATGTGTGAGTCCAGGGACAGGGGCACCATTCAGCCCATGACAGGTGCCCACTTGGGAAACTGCGCCCCAGCTGCAAAGGGGTTGAAGTTAGAAGCCCAGGATCGGGGCTGGGGAGAGGGGAGTGTGTGCCTGCATTAAGCAGATTAGAGGGGTAATACTGCTCAGAGGCTCAGCTATAATTAGAGAAATTAAAGTCAGAGCTGACAAGAGCAGCGCTCTCCTGCCTTATAATTAGGGTGGGACCGTGCTCTCGCAGAAGTTTGGGTTTGCGGCTAAGGGGCTCCATAATGAGGGGTGGGGGGAGCGGAAGTAGGTGGACTCCAGCCAAAGTGCTCAGATCAGGCTCAGGACAGACCTGGGTCTGAAGGCCCGGACGACCCCGACCAAGGTCACACCCGCTCGGCCCTCTAACAGAGGAGAGCTGGCCGCCAGCCCCAGCCTGGCGAGGGCAGGTCAGCCCTGCCCCCCAAGAACAGTTGGATTTGCTCCCTGAGCTACAGGGGGAGCTGTCTGAAACCCAGACCAAGGAGTGATCTAGGCACCCTGGACCCACTGGGTCTAACAGGAAATACTCCCAAGCATGTGCCTGGCAGGGGTGGAGCTGAGTAATGGCGCTGAGTGGGGACCCCTTGCAGGACCCAGCATAAGCAGCAAGTCCCAACTTCAGCTTGGGACCGAAGACGTGATAGGGACTTCTCTCGCTCAGGACCCTCAGCCTCCCTGCTTCCTTCTACCCCCTGCCCAAAGGAGGGAAACCAGGGAGAAATGGGGGAAGTGTGCCAGGGCGGTGAGAGTCGAGCCAAGCCAGGAGGGGGGCAGAGAGGGAGACAGAGTGGGAACTGGACCCAGGGCCGCTCAAGTATGTTTACTGGGAGCCCAAAGATGAGCCAGACAGAGAGCAGGCTGTCTCCCCAAGGACAGCCAGGCACACGTCCCAGCTCAGAGCCTGTGTGCTCTCTAAAGGCCGCGGGCTGTGTTTGAGAGATAGGACCTTCCTGAGCACGGGACCTCAGACTGATGTGCGGCAGGGAGACCACACACAGGTGGGGAGAGGGTCCTGAGAGTGGGGGTCCCGGCACAGAGAAAGTCCACAGCACCCACAGGGGTAGTAAAAGGAGGTGAGGGTGGGCTGAGAAACAGGCAGGCCAGACCCCAGGGGGCTTGTACATCATGGTCCTAAGGTAGACTTTTCTGGGGCCTTTGTCGTTGTGGGAGACAGGGGCTAGGGTTCCCGCCCTAGATGGATGGCTCAGGCTCTGGGCAGAGAGGGACCCAGCAGAGGCGGGGAGACAGGGAGACCAGCTGGGGTGTACAGAAGTGTTGCTTGGGGATATGTCTGGAGAGAAGAGCCAATCTCGGGGCTGAGATATTCAGAGCAAGAGAAAGAAGGAGGCAAATATGCCTCCTGAGCATGGCATGGGGATAAGCAGTGTGGGGCTTGGGGCGGCTTATGTGAGAAGGGGGGGCGGTGAGATCAAGGGTTCTGGCACGGTAAACCCGGTGTGCCTGCTAGGCACCCTGTCGGGCTGTGAGGAAGGCAGCCTGAGATGGTTCTGGAGCCCAGGGCAGGTGTCAGTGCAGGGAGTCGAGATCTGGAAGACAGCAGCAGATGGTAAAAGACCCCTAGGGTAGCGCTGTCCATACCGAGGGGAGCCATAGTCACTGCAGCTGGTTACATTAAGTCAACTCAAATGAAGTGGGAAGGAAACCTCAGTTGCGGCCACTCACAAGCATACACATGGCTCGTGGCTCCCACATGCACAGTGGGAAGGGAAGACATCTCCCCGTGAACCCCATCACAGAAAGCTCTATGGGGCAGTGCTGGGGGGCTGAGGAGACAACCAGGGGCCAAGAGTCTGGGGCAGCCAGCACTGGGTACCACAGAAGGAGGGCATGGCCAGCAAGGAAACCCAGAAAAGGTGGTGCTCTAGAGTCCAAGCACGAGAAGGCGCAGCGAGGGCCAGCCACTGAAGGCTAAAGCCCACTGGAGCGGGTTGAGAGAATGGGAGGTACGCGGGTTGAGAGAATGGGAGGTAGGAAGCGTAGACCGTAAGAGGGAAGAAACAGGCAGTAGCTCAAAGCAATAACCAAGACGCGGGAAGGAGACTCAGGTCCATGTGGTCATTAAGGAGGCAGGACCAGGAGCCAGGGACAATGCCCAGTAGCCACTTAGCGGGCTGTCTGCCAGCGCCTTTTCCCAGGTGTCCTTGAGAGGCTGGGAGTCAGTAAGGGGAGGGGGCACTCTGCCCCTCCCTGCCCCGGCCGGCTGCCTGGACTGAGTGAGAGCCACACTCTGCTTTCCACGGATTCCAGATCCAGGTCTTACTGGCGCTGGCCCACTGCTAAGGCCAGCTGAACTCTTCAGTGGGAACAGAACTGCTCTCAGGGGTCTGAGCCAGCAGGGCCATTTCCACAGGGTCAGAGCTTTCTTGCTGGGGAGGACCCGCTCCCGGGCCCCATGCCTGGAAGGCTCTGAGCTCCTTCCTGGCACCTTGAGCTCAGGGCGAAGGCGGCAGCCCCGGCCCCAAGCATGTGGAGCAGAGCTCAGGAGCAGGCCCTGGGCAGCAATTCTAAGGCCGGCCCCTGCTACTGCTTGTGACATCACAGCCATCACCCCACACATCCCCCACAGGGAAACAGCCCAGGTCAGCCCAGGGCCCCGCCCCACTCACGACCTGTTCCCACAGAGGGGATCAGACCCAGGGTGTTTGTTTGCTGGGGCTGCCGCACAAGGTACGGTGGACCTGGGGCCTAACCAGACATTTATTCTCTCATACTCCTGGAGGCCCCAAGTCCAAGGTCCTGGCGAGGGCAGGGTGGCTCTCTCCGGAGGCCTCTGTCCCTGGTGTTCCAGTGACACCTTGTCACTGCATTCTCTGGGGCTTTCCTGTGAGCACGTGCACCCCTGGTGTCGCCCAGATTCCCCTCCTGTAGGGACACCAGTCAGATGGCAGGAACCACCCCCCACCACCACCCCAAGGGCCTCATTTTAGCGGGGTCGCCTCCTCAAGACCCCATCTCCAGTCACAGCCTGAGGCCCTGGGCACTGGGGCTTCCGCATATGAATCTTGGAGGGACAGAGCTCATCCTATCACACAATCAACAGGTCCTGTTCCTGGACACTCTGGAGACAGGAGGAGGCACAAGCAGATGCCCCTTCCTCACAAGGAACCGCCCTCCGCTGCCACCAGGAGACACAACCTCAGCCTGTCGCCGTGACCCAGCCCTGGGTTAAAATCCTCCATCCACCGTAATGATGGAAATGATGTAAATTAAGTTTGGGGACAAAGGAAATATTCCAAATATTACATGACAGACTTATAACTGGGATCAATTTTTTCCTTTTCCAATTTTTTTTTTTTACAGTTAGTACGTATTAACTGTTGTCTTTAGTGAGTATTTTTTTTCAAATCCTTGTTCAGCCACTTACTCCTGAAACCAGGAGTGAATACCTTGTCAGGGCTTCACTTTTCTGTCTGTGGAATCAGACTATTACTGCTTCCCAGATAAGTGGCTGAAGGATTCTATGTTACTTCTCTCTGCAGTTCTCAAACATTTGGCCCAGAATCCTTTTTACCTTCTTAAAATTTACCGAAGACCCCAAAGAGCTTTTGTTGATACCCATGGTCTTGATCAATATTTACTGTATTAGAAAATAAAATGGGGAAATTGTGAATTTTTGTTCAACTCACTTCACAATATTAAATGTAATGCAATAAACTATTGCATGTTACCGTAAGTCTCATTTTTGGGGGGGAAAAACTCTAGTTTCCAAAACCACACAATTTTAATGAAAGGTATTGTGCTACGTTAGTGAGAGGCTTAATCGAATCCAGCTGGATTCTGGTGTCTCTGCATTTGGCCAGTTTCAACCGAAGTGTGGGAAGAACTCCTGGAGCCTCGTGGGGTCCCCAGGCAGAGAAGCACTAGTGCATGTGCTCGCTCTGACACCCAGGGTCTAGCGCGAACGGGAGCTGTGAATCGGGCCGGTGGGTGGGTGCGCCTGGTTTGGGCCCCCCAGGGACACTGTGAGGAGCACAGGGATGGCCTTAAACCAGGTCCCAGAGACACAGGGAAGAGACAAGACGAGAGACAACAGGTCCAGAGGTTGATGAGAGAGGACAGAATAGACACAGAAAAGCAAACTTTGATTTGCTAAAAATATCCATCAGTTAGGCAGCTGCCCCAACCCCCGCAACCCCCCCCCCCCCCCCCCCCCCCGCTTCAAATCCACAAAACCCAAATGCGAGGCGCCAAGCCGGGACTGAGATGGCGCAATGAGACCATGTAAGCCAAGCTTTCAAAGCTCAAACTCCCAGACATCTCACACACACAAAGAAAATGTGCACTCCGTGGACACAATGAGAAAGAATCCTTTTCCCTTTTTTTGTCCCCCTCACTGTCTCTGTTCAGAGGCCAGTGAAGGAAAAAAATAAGCATAATTCAGCAAAGACAAGACAAAAGTTGAACAACAAAGGGAACATCTTTTAGGGAAGTGTTCAGGCATCTGGGGGTGGGGAACAACTCCCCCCAGGGACCAGCATGCTGGGGTGCCATCTGGCCCCCGAGTCCACAGAGGCCATGGGATGACAGGGGCCAGATTGGGGGGGGGGGGGGGGCCGGGAGGCCAACGGGGGGAAACCCACTTCGGGGGGGGGGGGGGGATGTCCTTGCTGAAGCTGCCGGGACTGGTGGGGGCAGTGCCCCCCTCCAGACTAGAGAGGACCCCTTTCCAGTCAAGGATGGGTGACTCTTCTCCTCCCTGACTAAGACTCCAAGAGGTCTCTCAGGGTCTCAGTGTCTCTGCAGGAACAGAATTCGCAATTGGCTATTCGAAGAACAGAATCCAATCACTGCCCAAAGACTCAGACTTGCCCTAGCTCAGAATGGACCCCGTGCCTTGCTCTCTCGATCATAAGAGACCACCAAATACCAATCAGTTACTGCCCCTCCACCACCTCCAACCTCTGCTGAACGACACGCAATTTCCTCCTAAGGAGGGTGCTTCTCAGGGTGCCTGGGTGGCTGAGTCGGTCAGGTCTGCCTTCGGGTCAGGTCATGATCCCAGGGTCCTGGGATGGACCCCCAGGTCAGGCTCACTGCTCAGAGGGGAGTCTGCTTCTCCCTCTGCCTGCCGCTCCCCCATTGTGCGCTCTCTCACGCACTCTTTATCAAATACAACCTTTAACATCTTCAAAAAACAACAACAAAAGGAAGGGTGTTTCTCTGCCATCCAAGGGTTCTGGGCCCCAACCTCCAGCAGAAAGGGACGTCCTATAACTACACTGAGTGGTAGCTCCCCCCGTACACGGCAGAGGGACAGAGGGACAGAGCAGAAGGCTGTCTGCTCAGCTGTCATAACAAAACACCACACACTGCATGGCTGAAACAGAATGTGTGGGCTCACAGTTCTGGAGGCTGGAAGCCTGGGGTCAAGGCACCAGCGTGGTCAGGTTGATGAGAGTCCTCCCCCTGGCTTCTCCCTGTCCTCCCATGATACAGAGAGAAAGCAAGCATTCTGGGATCTCCTTTACAAGGACATTAATCCCATCACGGGGCGGGGGTGGGGGTGGCTCCATCATCAAGACCTTATCTAACCTAATTACCTCCCAAAGCCCCATCTCCAAATGCTATCACACTGGGGGTAAGCACTTCCCTGAGAATTTGGGGGACACAAACAGTCCATTTCACTCTGTAAGGCTCCTTCTCTGCTATCCCCCCATGAGGGACCAGGGGGCTGCTCTGCCCTAAAACTCACTGCAGAGAAATGGACCAGTGCTGTCCCTGGGGAGGGGGCTCTGTCAATGCAGCAGACCCCCTCCAACCGGAGGTCCTCAGTGCCCAGAGCATCACCACTCACCGGGAGATGCTCCTGGAATAACATGCTAAGCAGAGGGACTTGGGTGGGGGGGATGGGGAAAAGAGAGGAGAAAATTGATATTTCACATGACCCTGATGTATCTGTAATTCTGCTAGGCTCTCTGCGTAAATTATTTAATCTTATCACACAACCTCACTAGTAGATGGTATTGTCCCCATTTTATAGATGGGAACACTGAGTTCTCACAGCTGGGAAGTTATCTGTCCTATCCCAAAGCCATGTAATTTCTACTACATCACACTCCCAGAAGAACCAGAGACTTCCCCAAGGGGCAAAAGATTATTGGGTGGGGTGGGGGGGAACAGAAGTAGAGTCTGGCTGTCTGGCTGATGGTCCTGACCGGAAGTGGTCATTCTTGGGAGGTCCCCTTCAGCTAAATGGAATGGAGCACACCCTGTGAAGTCCCCTGGATTCTGAGTTGCTTTACAATGGGTACTTACTCAGGGAAGAGAAGAGAGTGGCCCAATTCCTGCTTACCCTCCTCAGTGGCCTAAGGAACTGACGTGCTCTCCTCAGTAAGGATGTCCCCTTTAACCAGAGCTGACCAGGGCTTGCCACGTCATTTTCCCCTTGGTGGAGGGCACGCTATGTCCAAGGACCTTAATCCCCGTCGGGTAAGCACGATCATGAGGATGCATTCATGTTGGTCTGGCCCAGCTGCTGTGGAGGTGGTCTCGCGCAGCTTACCTCTCGGCCAGAGTCCCCATCTGGAAACTACAACCCTTGGCAAAACCCCTTTTCTTGCTGACATGTGATAGCTGGCATTTTCATACACACAGCGACCTGCTGTTACATATGGCTGTGATAAAGTCAAAAGTCAAATAAATTAATAGACGGCAGTGGGGGCCTATCCCTTCCAGATAGCCAGAGAGAATTTTCCTGATCTTACAAATGTGTGGGTGTTACTAGCTCTCCCAACACATGCAGATTCCCACAGGCAGTGCGGACTGTAGGAGGCCTCCAGGACAGCCCAGCAATCCTCACCTCCGTGTGTTTGTGGAATCCTTTCTGCTCGAGTGTAGGCTGGACCTGGTGACCTGCTTCTAACATCTCGAATTTACGGATGTGGTGGGGTATCATTTCCAAAACTGGGTTATAAGAAATCTGTGGCTTCTGTCTTGCCTGATCTTTTCTTGCTCTCTGAGGGAAGCCAGCTGCCATGTGGAGACCCACTCTCTGAAGAGGCCCTCGTGTCAGAAAACTGAGGGCAGCTTCAGACCAGTAAGGAGCGGAACTTGCAGACAACCTTGTGAGTGAGGTTGGAAATGGATCCTCCCTCAGGTCTAGCTGTCTGCTGAGAATCCAGCCCCAGCCAGCATCCTGACTGCAGGCTTCGAGAGCTAAAAGCTGTGCCCAGATTCCTGACCCACGGAAACCGTGAGACAGCCCTTGTCACTGTAGACCTCTACGTTTCGGAGCAGTCTGTCACACAGCAACAGCTAAGACACAGATACAGGCACGTGCACGTGATTCGGGGGTAAGTACCAAGTGACAAGCAAGACATACATCCAAAAACACCCACATATGAGTACAGATGTCTACAGCAAATCTGCAGGGTTAGCTGCTGTCGTTAATATTAAAACTTTCCAAATTCGTCCAAAGTCAGAGGTATCACTTGGCCTGAGGCAAGAGGAAAGGAAGAGTGAAGGTAGACAGCCTTCACTCGCAGATTTCTGAAGCCAGGAAGCTTGGCTTGTCGGACTCACCTCCGATGACTCTCCCTCTCCTCCCTAAAACACAGCCCGTCTGGGAGAACTTTAAGTGGCAGCTGAAGAGGTCTCTACCCTGCTTTACTGTAGGACATGTTATTTCTTTTTCTAATTTCCGCTTTTAAGGATTATCTGAATTTGACTATCTTAAATGCATGAGAAGAATCAGCCCACAAAACACAGTCCTCAATACCTCATTAACTCAGATCCAAGCCCAATGACTCTGGACAACGCTGGTCTCCCCTTGGCTAGGTAGTTGGAGGCGTCAATGCGGAGAGGGGAGGGCTGGCCTCACCCGCTGTGCCCACACTCAGAGCGATCACCCTGCATCAGGTCCCACCAGCTTTAGGGTTACCTCCTTACTTCTGCTGTTAAGTGTGAGTGTTCATCATCCTGAAAGTAATATTTTTTTTTTTTTTTTAAAGAAAAGAAAAGCATTGGGCGCCGGGGGGGCTCAGTTCGTTAGGCGACTGCCTTCAGCTCAGGTCGTGATCCTGGGGTCCTGGGATCGAGTCCCACATTGGGCTCTCCCTGCTCTGTGGGGAGCCTGCTTCTCCCTCTCCCTCTGCCTGTCGCTCTCCCTGTTTGTGTTTCCACTCTCACTATCTCCCTGTCAAATAAATAAATTAAATCTTTAAAAAAGAGAGAGAGAGAAAGAGAAGAGCATTAACATAACTACAGTCCGTCTTAAAAAGAGCTCCACCATCCAAGGAAAAGCCCACAGGGGTGCTTGTTCACACATATGTACCTGGGCTCATCTTGGCTAAGTGTGGATCTCGGATGCAGCCTGGAAATGGGCCCAAGCAGATGGGAAAGTGAGCAGGAAAACAGGAGACCACTGGAGGGAAGACAAGCAGCCTCGAAAGAGAAACTGGACTTGGCAGGCCTAAGGGTCTGCAAACCCTGGGAGAAGTCAAAGGGGTGAATGGAGGGGGGCTGGTCAGGAGCCACCCACACAGGGGAGGGCAGCCCAGCTCATCTCGAGAATCCGTTTCCAGACTAAAGGGCCATCCCAGAGATTCAGAACAGTGCCCCTGGCCCTTGAAGGTAGACGACATTGTTGGGGAGGGGCCTGCACAGCAGAGCAGCATTCCGAGAATGTGCACGCAAACTCATGCCGACCCTCCCCCACCAGACAACAGAACGGCCCACAAATACCCCCGAGCGCCCAGACACACACTGCCCAGAAGCCCGTGGGGACCCGCACTCGCACCCAGACCTGAGCCAGGCACAGGTAAGTCACTGCCTCAGAGCATGGCTGGGATGACAGCTGAGCCTGGGGTGGGGAGGGCCCTCTCTGAATAAAAAAGAAAGCAAGATGAGGCTCCGTGGGAGGGACTTTCTAAAGAGCTCCCCCAAGGACTGTCCCCATAAAGGGCATTTCCCTTCCAGCGTTAAGAATGAAGCATGCCTCTGATGATACCCATGAGCAGCCCTGAGCTTCCTGAAATGAAGCTGTTCAAAGCCACGAAAAGGACCAGCTCCCGCCTCCGCCCGACCCCAAACCCCAGGCTTGGAGCAGCACCCCCAAAAAAGAGGCTCTGGCACATCAATAATAAGACGCCGCAATGATTGTTTGCTCCCCTGGAAGCTGGTAAATAATTCAGGAGAAATGCTTTCTCCCATTTTAATTAATCCACACAGAATTCCATCAGCAGACATGCACATTCACCCCAGCCAGGAAACAGCAGGTGCCGCGCCTCATTACCCAGCGCCTGATGCCAGGGTTGCAAATAGAGACTTCACAGGAAGAAACCCTCGATCGCACTGGGAGGATGAGGCTGCCCTGAACAGATCTGGGGGCTTCAGAAACACTGGGCCTCACTGCTCCCCTGCCCCAGCCCCCCACCACTGTCTCACCCTCAGAGCAGAGTGGGGAGAGGAGAGTCCTGCTCACCTTCCCTTGGAGGACACCCCGCCTGCAGAAGAGACACACAGTGCCCCTGCCGGTCCATCGTCCCGTTCAACGCCCCCAGTCTGTGATCATGGTGCAGCTGAGCCTGCCAAGGCCCAGAGAAGACATGCCTCACTCAGCGTCGTTAAGCAGCTGGCGAGGAGCAGAACTGAGACCCACCCAGGTCTGTTTACCATCGCAGATGTGAGAAAGGATGCCAGGCCCTCAGAGGGGCCACCTTTTAGGGAGTCCTGCTGATATGAGAAACAAAGGCAGAAGAGAAATAACCGTATTTCCTTACTACCTACAGCTCACTGACAAGTCCTTGAAACAGGCAGAGCAAACTTTCTCTAGGGACTCAGCTGCCTTGATGTTGATACTTTGTTAAGGGCAAAACAGAATCTAAGTCCAACCCCCAAGATCCTGTAAATCTACTTGAACATTTAAAAATTCCTTTGGAAACTTCACCTCTGCACCCCCCCCAACCAAGATACATGTTGGCAATCGTCCCCCAAGCATATGACCCA
>ML109902.1:0-45804 GCA_003697995.1 Taxidea taxus jeffersonii | reverse complement strand
CTATTGGCTCATGTCCAATCCCTTATTTGCATATGGAGGAACCACTTTGGGATGTTCTCAGCTTAATATAAACAAAATGGCTGCCGCCTCTAAATGGCATCACTTCAGCCCTTCAATACCACCGCCTGGGTGGCTTAAACAGAAATTTCTCGGTTTGGAGCCTGGAAGTTCAAGATCAGGGTGCAGGCAGGATGCATTTCTGGTGAGGCTTCTCTCTTAGGCTTTTTGTATTTATTGTATTTATTTGACAGAGGGACACAGCAGGCGAGGGAGAAGCAGGCTTCCTGCTAAGCAGGGAGTGGGATGCCTGCTGGATCCCAGGACGCTGGGATCATGAACTGAGCTGAAGGCAGATGCTTAACTGAGCCACCTAGGCACCCCTCCCTACTTTATTTTTAAAACTGTATTATTTCTGATTTACTTCTTGTTTTTACTCTTAAGTACTTGGTTCCTCAGAAAACATGACCTGACTCCCATGAATAAGTGGGCTGTTACATGGGAATCACAGCTTGTGCTCCTGACTTCTGCCCATTTGTTTCAGAAGTCAGAGTGGTAGAACACAGTGCCTTTCATTCCACCTTCCATGTTGTGTGTAGTTGGAGGAAATGTCTCCTAGCTTAAAAAAAGATTATCATTTAAAAATTTTTTAGGGGGGCACCTGGGTGGCTTAGTCAGTTAAGTATTCAACTATTGATTTTCCTCAGGTCATGATCTCAGGGTGGTGGGATCAAGCCCTTCAGCAGGGGGTCTTAAGGATTTTTCTCTCCCCCCCCCCATATGCATGCTTTTGCTCACTCTCAAATAATACATATTTTCATAGGGAATTGGGGAGGTGGGGATAGAAGAGACAGGCCTCCTACCCCTCCCCTTCCTGATTCTCTATCAGAGCCATGTCCTAGTTAAAGAACTCACTCCATGGAGGGAAGCTGGTCTTCAGAATGGGTCACAAAGCCTGGGAGACAACACCCTCTGGCTGGTGAGTGGTGGTCATAGCTCTTCTCTGAGGAGGGTCCTCTGCTCTTCTGCACTGTTTTCTAGCTTGGAATCCTGCGACCTAACTACAGTTTGCTGTCTAAATATCTCTAAGGCTCTCCTCAGAAGCCAGAGCCTGAGATTTCTGAATTTGTCGACCAATCACCTGTTGGATGATGGGATCAAGCTGTTGTGCGAGGCCTTAGGACATCCCAAGTGTCACCTAGAGAGACTGTCATGAGCTTTGCTGATTTGTTTTCCCTAGGGTCCTTTGTGCAGTTGTGGTGTGGCTTGGTGAAGAGCTGAAAGGGCAAACTGCATGGGCCTTGACACCACTTGGCTCATGTGTCAAGCCTGGATGAACTCTACATGAAGGCTATCTTTGCTTTCTCTTTACTTGGCTTTTAAATGCTGCTTTTCTTCATGACTGCTTATTTTTACTGTTTTCCTCCTTTTCTTCTCCTCTGTACATAGCTATAGTGGCATTTATAATTTTAGTAGGTTTGATAAGGTTGATTCTATGGTAGAGGTGTAGGGGGTGTAAGTACCAGCTAGTGTCCTTGCAAAGGAGAGGAGAAACAAGAACTTTGTGATTTGACTGCTCCCTTCCTGTCTGTGTTTCTCCTTCAGCCTAGAAAGCTGTGGCCTCACAGTAGCTGGTTGTGAGGATCTTTCTTTGGCTATCATCAACAACAAAAGGTTGACACATTTGTGCTTGGCGGACATCTTGGGAGATGACGGAATAAAATTTGTGAGTGATGCCTTGAAAAACCCACAGTGCAATCTCCAGAGCCTCGTGTAAGAGTCTACTAGTGTTCATCCTTCCGTGTATATTACATTTTGAAATATATTTTATTTTTTTAAAAGATTTTATTTATTATAAAGCATGAGCGGGGAAGGGGTAGAGGGCAAGCAACAGACTCCCCACTGAGCGGGAAGCCTGATGCAGAGCTCCAACCCCAGGACCCCAATATCATGCCCTAAGTGGAAGGCAGACACTTCACTGACTGAGCCACCCAGGTGCCCCCTAGCCACACTTGATGGTCACGGGAAATTTCTATCACTGCAGAAAATTCTATTGGACAGTGCTATGTGAGATTGACAGAGGAGGAATTTAGTACTTCACAAATCAGAACACGACAGCAGTTCAACTGAAAGGTCTCACATTTATTACTGAACCAACTTAGTGAGGTAAAGGCTTAGTAACAGAGAAAATTCATTTCCCTGATAAAACATGTCTATTGGCCAGGTAGGCGGGATGTTAACAGAGAGATAGTATAGGAACATGTGGGGGGAAAAAAAGAACATGTGAGTTTCATGCAGCTTCAGTATGTGCCATCTCATGAAGCGTGATGCTTTACAGACCCAGCTTGGTTCTTCTCCAGTGACGCCTCTTGGAGTTGTACCTGATTTTATTACCAGTTTTCATCTGAATCCACTGGGGAATGGGACGATTCTGCTTTTGTTTCTTGGCCAGGAATCGCTTGATTCTGAAAGTCTTGTGAGAAGACATGGCGAGGAACAGTCAACCACACACCAGGATGGTAGCAAAAAGGAGAAAAAAGCTGAAATATATTTTAAAAGGGAGAATGTTATGAACATATTCTGTCCCTTGCTTTTTCCCATCTGTTATCCGTAACGATAAGATAACAAGGATGATGGTGTTAATAACTGCCATTTATTCTGTCCTTACTCTGTGCTGGGCCCTGTGCTAAATTGGTTTAATCTGAACAAAAATACCTGATGGTGTCAAATTGGCCACCTGAGTTCTAAGTGCCTTACTGGACAGTAGGAAATAGGAGGCTTAGAAAGATTATGTAGCTTTCCTAATGCTCACAAGAAAATGATGGATTCAGGGCTAAAGTCTGCCTGTCCAGCTCCATATTCTGGGCTTAGAACAGGAGTATATACATACATATATGAACACCATTAAACAGAAATGCAGCATTCCATGGTATGGCTGGATCACAGTGTGATTATTTTCTTCATGGCTCTTAGATAATTTTAGACATGGAACTGATGAGCCAAAATTCTTATTTTATTAGATATGGTTAAATTTTCTCCAGATTATGGGACGCCTGGGTGGCTCAGTTAGTTAAGCAGCTGCCTTCGGCTCAGGTCATGATCCCGGAGATCCTGGGATCGAGTCCCACATCGGGCTCCTTGCTCAGCAGGGAGCCTGCTTCTCCCTCTGCCTTTGCCTGCCACTGTGTCTGCCTGAGCTTGTGCGCACACTCTCTCTCTCTCTCTCTAATAAATAAATAAATAAAATCTTAAAAAAAAATTAAAAAAAATTTTCTCCAGATTATTCATATTTCCTTGGCAGTCTAGAGGCCTACATTTTAAGATCTTCACTGGGTATCTACTTTTTTTTTTTTTTACCAATATTTTTTTTTTAAAGATTTTATTTCTTTGACAGAAAGAGCACACAAGCCAGAGGAAGCGGCAGGTGGAGGGAGGAGAAGCAGGCTCTCTGCTGAGCAAGGAGCCCGATGTGGGGATGACCCCAGGATTTGAGTGGATGGCAGACACAACTGACTGAGCCACCCAAGAGCCATCAAAAATAATTTGATGTTGAGCATCTTTTCAAATGTTTTTGGCCTTTAGTATTCTAGGAATTACCTCTTCATGAGCTTAATTTTCCTCTAGATGTTTTCTGTTATGTATGCTATATAATATGGTTACTAATCACATAGACCTCATAGCCATTATTTTTTATATGTTGCAAATAATTTATCTAGCATGTTACTGCATTCCTAACTTTCTTATGGTCATTTTTAGAATATAGAAGTTTAAAATTTTTGTGAAGTCAAAATCCTCCTAATGTCTTCTCAGTTTTGTCATAATTAGAAATATCTTTCTTCAAAAAAAAAAAACTGTCACACACTTTATTATTTAATTTTTGAAATGTTAAATTATTCCTAAATTGTTATAAGGCTTAAACTTATTTCCCCCATATGTCAGGTCTGCCTTCCCAAATTGTTTATGGTATAACAGATCTTTTCCCTACTGATTGGAAATGCCACTTTTATTATGTACAAAAATACTTTACTGTGATTACTCCCATTCTGTTCCATATGCCTGCCCTTCTGCTCCATGTAGCAACTTCTGCAGTTGGGCACTGTATTTATGCCCAGTGTAAAGAGGCTAACATTTCATTTATAGCAAGAAACATTCTGAAAAACAAGAGCGGAGGGTATTTGATGAGATGAGTGTTGGCAAATAGATATAAGGGACCAGAGCATGAAATCTTCTCAAAGATAAGAGCCTCTGGGCAGTAAATCAGTGATTCCATCTTCGCTCACACTGTCCTTCCTACAAGCTGAGGCGTTGCCACTTCACTTCACTTAGTGGTGAACATCTGTCATCCGCTCTCCTGTGCAAGAGGAGCCTGACACACCTGGATCTGGGGTTAAACTGGCTACAGGATGATGGAGTAAAGCTGCTGTGTGATGCCTTTCGGCATCCAAGCTGTCACCTTCAGGAGCTGGAGTAGGTCTTTTGTGACCTTTCTTTGGATGCTTTGACTACTGTGAGGGTAGGAGAGATGAGGAAAAAAGGGATGAGCTGAGTGTCTGTCAGAGAAAAGAATAAACAGCTGATTCCTTCTCTCTCACCTTGCTTGAGACAAGCTGGGGAAGAATGTTCATCAGATTTTTCTTAAACAGTTCATACAGTAATTCAACCTCCCTCAGGGAAGGAGGACCAGAGACAACAGACTGAACAGCCAGTTTATATATATTTTTGGTTGTACACCAGTGAGTCTACTGTGTGTCCTCTGCCTTACATCCATGAGGCAGAAACTGTGCCCTACTAGTTTTTCTTTCAGGTTTATAACTAGGTCAACTTTTTAAAAAACAGGAAGTGAATTTTTTTTTCTTTTTGGAAAGAGTATTCATGAATGATTGGGGAGGCTGGGGCAGAGGCAGAGGTAAAGAATCTCAAGCAGACTCCACGCCACATGCAGAGCCATACGTGGGGCTTGATCTCAGGACTCCGAGATGGTAACCTGAGCCAAAATCAAGAGTCGGATGCTTAATGGACTGAGCCACCCAGGCGCCCACTAGGAAGGGAATTTCTAAAAATGTTCAACAAGCCACTCATTAAGCAACTGATTTTATTACTATATTCTCTTATTCTGTGGGTGGATATTTACATGTGTGGTATGTGCATTTGTAATTGTTATTACTGTATAGATAGGACTTGGAGGTTTCCTTTTCATAGGATAGTATTTCAGAAACATTTAAATACTTATATGCTGTTATCTTATGATATTGAATATATTCTATATATATAGATAGATAGATAGATCTATCTATATATATAGAATATATATAGATATATTCTATATATATTCAATATCTTATTGAATAATGGATGCTCATTTAGCATTTAATATTTCATTTTGTAAATACTGTGGCTAGAGTGAAACAACATAGAGGTGTCACTTAGTGATCTCAGTTCACTTTCCCACCAGGGCCTCCCATAGGACTAGTCACCTGGGTGAGTTATTAAGGGTTTAACCTCCAGTATTGTTTTTTTACAACTACAAACTCTAGATCATTTGACTAGACTGACTCAAGGTAACCAAATTTCCACAAGAGTTTAATAGTTGATTGTTACATTGGTAAACACCAAGGTGATTGAACTCTTGAGTCCAATAAGTACCTTTACTTTCTTTAGGAAAACATACACAATGTGATTCTCTGAAGCTTCCTTGATTATTATTCAACTGGAAGACAAAATTTTACTTCATGGAAATTACTGTTAAGTCCAATACCTTTATTTTAGCCACAATTTCTAAGTGACCTATACATACAAGATGTTTGCATAGTCTACTTTTCTCTCTTTAACATTGTAAGCACATAGACAAATTTGTGCTCTCTTACCTACCTTCATAGCCTCTATGCAGACCATGCCAATTTGCTCAACTAAAATTTCCAACAAATATAAGCTACATTCTGAGGGCATTAAAAGTTATTACTAAGGTGATGCACTTGGCCTCCAGTAACTCATAAAATGCTGATGGCAAGGAAATAAAGACAAAGCCAGTTACAACATATTCCACATATTATTATAAGACAAAAGTCTCAAGGAGCAAGGAGTGGGACAGAGGGTACTGAGTTACCTTAGCCTTGAAAGATGAAGAGGATTTTGTTCTGTGCAGATATCCTTGGCAGAAGGTAGGAAGAGAGCAGAGACCTGAAGATAGATGTGGCAGATTTGAGGGGGAAAAAAAAAATAGATGGGTATGCTTGATGAGTAGGATGGGGATGAAATATGGAAAGTGAACACTTGAGGGAAGATTATGCCTGCTCTTGAATGCCCTACAGAGGGTTGAAAGAAATATCTTCTTCTATGTACTCTGCTACTTCTTGGAAAACAGCACTTTAAGAAAGATTCTTGGAGGGGCGCCTGGGTGGCTCAGTGGGTTAAGCCTCTGCCTTCGGCTCAGATCATGATCTCAGGGTCCTGGGATGGAGTCCCGCATTGGGCTCTCTGCTCAGCAGGGAGCCTACTTCCTCCTCTCCTCTCTCTGCCTCTCTGCCTACTTGTGATCTCTGTCAAATAAATAAATAAAATCTTTTAAAAAAAAAGATTCTTGGAAAGCATTTTTATTTCAAAAATATATTAGAAACTGAAAGCACAGAGATCTGTGGGTTCTTTGGGTAAACTTCTATCCATTTTGTTTGTTTGTTTTGACAGAAAAATGTGTTTATACCCTTGATTTGGAAGCTTGGTGGGTAATAACTCATTTGTGGGAGAAAGCAGCTTTACCCACTGTTTTGTTTTCAGCTCATTAAGAAATACCATGTGTTTCTGCTGGTAATGTTAGACATTCCTCTGTGTGTCCTGGATTGTGGGGAGAAAAGGGACAGGAGAAAGGCTTAGATACCTCAGCTTCTCTCCTAGGAATAATTTAATTAAGCTTCACAACTGACAGTCTCACCTCTTTTGTATTTCTTGCAGATTGTTGGGCTGTGTTCTTACTAGTACGTGTTGTCTGGATCTGGCTTCTGCTATTCTGAACAACACACACCTGCGGAGCCTGGACCTTGGACACAATGACCTGCAGGATGATGGAGTAAAAGTTCTGTATGAGGCTTTGAGACATCCAAACTGCAATATTCAGAGGCTTGGGTGAGTTTGGTTTTCCATTAGGAAAATGATACCTATTTGGTGGCTAGCATGGCTAGAAGAAATTTAGTACATGAGAAAGGATGATAAATGGGATAGAAAGTAAGTTACTCTCAGAAATGAGAATCTGAATTTCAAATATGTGGATCACTATGGATTTAATTAGTGCTAATTAGCATTAATTAATACTAATTAATGCTAATAATTAGTATTAGCAATACTAATATGGCTGTTAGTATTGAAGCCATATTTCACAATTTTTTGTGTCCTCCTTAGTGCCCTGGACAGAGTATGTATTAAGTAAATGGTACCTGCTTTAAGGTCTTCCATGTTCTATCATCCTTCAGATATTCCATCTCTCTTTGAATTTTTCTGATTAAAGTGAAGATTTGGGGGTCTGGGTGTCTCAGTTGCTTAAGTGCCCGACTCTTGACTTCAGCTCAGGTCATGATCTCAGGGTCTTGAGACCAAGCCCACATAAGGCTCCACACGCAGTGTATGTGTGAGTTTGCTTAAGATTCTATCTCTCCCTCTTCCCCTCCCTTGCCCTCACCTCCCACACCAGCTTGTGCTAGATCTCTCGTACGTGCATTCTTTCTCAAAAGAAAAAGATTTTGCTCATTGTTTTTAATCTGGAGAAATGCTATCTTTGCTGGGTTTTTTTTTTTTGTTTTGTTTTGTTTTTAAGATTTTATTTATCTTAGAGGGAGAGCATGAGCAGGGGAGGGGAAGATGCAAGTGAGAGGGAGAAGAGGGGGAGAATCCCAAGCAGACACCATGTACTGAGCCTGACACAGGGCTTGAGCTCACAACCTTGAGATCATGACCTGAGCTGAAATCAAGAGTTCGATACTTAACTGAGTCACACAGACACGCCACTATTTATGCTCTTAAGGAGCCTGTGGTCTAATAAAACCTAATCCTATGTTTTGAATACTTTTTATGTTTAATCATATATTGTTTAGATGTTTTTAAATCTTGAATGGATATTGTCTAGTATATTTTTACTTAAATAGTGTGATTTATTGATCTCTGGGTCAAGAATTTTGCTCCATATGTGAGAAACCCAAATATTCTATGTCTCCCTGACTCTTATAAGAAAATACTGCTCTACTTTACCTATGTGTCCATTGACTTTTTATATATTTTTATCTCAACAATGATGATACTATAACTGTTGGGTCTGGAATTTATTTTTATTTTTTTTAAAGATTGTATTTATTTGACAGAGATCTCAAGTAGGCAGAAAGACAGGCAGAGAGAAAGGGGGAAGCAGGTTTCCTGCTGAGCAGAGAGCCCAATGCGGGGCTCTATCCCAGGACCCTGGGATCATGACCTGAGCTGAAAGCAGAGGCTTCAACCCACTGAGCCACCCAGGTACCCCTGGGTCTGGAATTTAATTTTATCCTGCTTATAAACCTAGTAAACTAGACTATCAGTATTTCCTGGATACTGGCAGGAAACACAGAATCCCATCAGAGACTGAGGACTTTATTACTCACATAGCAGCATAAGCACTAGTGTTTCTGTGTCCATTTCCTCTGTCACCCAAATCCCACTGGGTGGATGTGGACAGCATGGATGGACACCTGCTCATGGTAGTGGGTTGCATCCTAGGAGAGCAACATGGAGCTTGGGAGACCCATCATTTTATAGCAGGCACTAAGCAAGCCTGCTCTTTGTTCTGGAGGGAGACAATATCTCATCCCTCAAGGCTGCTCACAGCACACACACTCTAGAAACGACCCATTTGAAGAGTTGTCAGTTTTGCAAGACTCCCTGAAATATTCATCTCTTTTTTCTGCACAGTACAGTCTTGGTTAATTTTCACATGGATATGCCATTCCACTGGCTACTCTAATTAATCTGACCAACAGAAGCTGGGGCCAAATCTGATCAATTTGTTTCCTACACAGTTTGATTAGGGCCACTATCATTAGCACTCCAAGCATAGAATGAGATCAAATTGCAGTGTTGATTTCAGCTATGCCCTCAGCATCCTGGACTCAGCCAACTGAATGAGATCCAGAGAGGACCAATTGGTCTTGTTATCTATTACAACTCATGAAAGGGGGTTTGGGTTGACCTGCTGATCTTGGTATCATTGTAATAAAGGGGGGCAAAAAATTGGGCCAAACCAGTCCCATCCCCAAAAAAGAGAATTCAGTCCATACCTTCACATAAAACAAACATATAACCTGAAGAAACACAGCTCACTCCAGTGTGGAATCTGTTCTTCTATTGATTTGGGTCACCAGGACAGTGGTTTGGTTATGTCAGGTAGGTAGGCAGTGTCACTAAGTAGTTATAGATGTCTTTTTAGCCATCCATGGCATAACTCAGAGCTGTACTGGCATCAGGTGAAGCTTATGAATTTGTACCAGTCAGACTGAAACAAGGTTGTACTGATTATGTTGGTACCCCTGTGACAGGGTCCAGGTCTGGGGGCTGCCATTGATGACATCAGACAGAGCAGAATAGTTAGGACCTGCCATGTCCACTTGAGATTTTCCATTTTCATAGCACGTGGACAAACCTGGAGTGGGTTAGGTTGCCAGCTGCAGCTGCTACTTAAGCAGACCACATCATTTTGCCAGGCAGTAGTGTTGGGTCTAGAGAAGGAAAGGAAGTCACTAATTGTTCTTCTTACTCCCTGCACCTTCAGGTTCTGAGATGTTCCCTCCCCGGCTATTGGTGTCACTGCTCTTCCCCATAGTCGTGAAATCAGTGTGTCCCATCCCATTGCCTATAACTTGGCTTTTTCTCCAATCATCCCCTAAAGATCTGCCCTATGTTCATCTGTTTTGTTTGTTAAATTCCACATGAGTGAAATCCTATAGTATTTGTCTGTCTTTGACTGACTTATTTCCCTTAGCATATTACTCTCTAGCTCCATTCACATTGTTGCAAATGGCTAAATAATATTCTGGGGAGTATGTTTATGTATATATGTGTTTCACATCTTCATTACCCATTCTTCAGTTAATGGACACTTGGGTTCTTTCCATAATTTCACTATTGTTGATAATGCTGCCATAAACACCGAGGCGCATATATCCCTTTGAATCAGTATTTTGGTGTCCTTTGAGTAAATACCTAGTAGTCCAATTGATGGACTGTGAGATTAAAAAAAAGAGAGAAAAAGGCAAATATAAAACAACGCTTAATGACAGAGAACAAACCAAGGAATGATGGAGGGAGGTGGGCTAGATGGGTGATGGGTTTTAGGAAGGCACTTGTGATGAGCACTAGGTGTTGTATGCAAGTGATGAATCACTAAATTCTACACCTGAAACAAATACTACACTGTATGTTAACTGAAATTTAAATAAAAACTTAAAAAGTTTATACACAGAAAAAAATAATAAAGATCTGCCAAGTTCATATATTAAACATTTTCACTATGAAATATAAAATACATACAAACAAGCAAATAAAACTGTTAAAAAAAATTATGTGTGTAACCTCATCCAGCTCAGTAAACTGAATTTGCCCAGGAAAGTAAATTCCCCTACGCCTCCCTTATAAATTGCTTCTTCCTTCCTCCCTAAGAAGTAAACATTATCCTGATGTTTGTGGCTGTCATTTATTTATCCATACAGTGACTGCAAGTGTATATAGCCTTAAGCAATATATTGTTGAATTTTGCCAGGTTTTGCATTTTATATACAGGGAATCCTACTCTGTATTCTTTTGTGTTACTTTTTTTTGTGTGTGCATTGTTATGAGTTTGTCATCCAGTTGTTTCATGTAGTTGTAGTTAGTTCATTTTTATCACATTAAAGTATTCCACTGAATGACTGTACCACAAACTGTGTAATAACCATTCTAAGTGGACTTTTGTGTTGTTTTCATTTATTTTTTGACCAGTGCTGTTGGTGAATATTTCAGTAATGAATTCTGAGACACATATGTATATATTTATCTAGGGTAGAGAGGGGTAGATTTATTACATAATGGGGGAAAGATCTTTAAATTTATCAGATATTATCAAAAAGACTGTACTAATTTATTCTGCCCCCGGTGGTGTGTGATAGTTCCTGTTCTCTGTTCTTGCCATTTTGTCTGATTTTATTTTTAAAGTTTAGGGAATTAGGTGTGTGTTTCAGCATCTTTGGTTTTAATATGGGTCTGGTTAGAAGTTTGATACTTTTTCAGATGCTTAAAAGCCATGTGTATTTCCTCTTTTGTCAAGTTCCTCTTCCACATATTTTGTTAAGTTCCTTTTCCACATATTTTGTTCATTCTTCCATTTGGTGAGCCATTTTTGGCCTTATTGATTTGTAGGGTTTTTTTTTCCCCTCCAGTATATTCTGGTTATGAGCCCTTGTCACTTACATATGTGACAATAACTTGGGCTTTTCTTTCCACACTGTATGGTGTCTTTTATGGAACTGAAGAACTTAATTGTTAACATCAGATTATTCTTTTATTGTTAGTGCTTTTTGTAACTATTCAGGACATTTTTCCCGACACTGGGAAATTCTGAATTTGGATTCAGGATTCTAAAGACCTTCTATTTTCTAAATGTAAAAGGCAACTTATGAAGCATTTGAGACTTTAAAATATGGTTGGAAGTCAGTCCAGTTTAATATTTTTTCTATGTGGATACTCATCTTTTCTGGCAAAATTTAATGACTCTCTTTCTTTCCTCACTGTATGGCAGGGCCACCTTTGTTATAAATCGGTCCATTGGTGCATGGGTCTGTTGCTGGGTTCTCCCTTCACATTTCCAAACAAAAATTTAAATATTGGCTTACCAAGTTACACATATGTGCACGTGAGCCTCCCCATGTATCCATGCCTACACATAAGGTGGCATTTTGATTGGAATTTCATTGAACCTATCAATTATGATAGATCCTTGTTTACTTAGCTATAACAATAAAGCTTAGTAATTTTTCCTGTAGTGGCCCTCTATTTTGCTGTTTAACTTTATTACTAAGTACTTGTTATATTGCAATAGTATTTGGAAAAGGGTATTTTTTTTTAACGATTTAATTATTTGATAGAAAGAGAGCACAAACAGGAGGAGTGGCATGCAGAGGCAGAGAGAGAAGCAGTCTCCCCACTGAGCAAGGAGCCCTATGCAGGGCTCCATCTCAGGACCCTGGAATTATGACCTGAAGCAAAGGCAGATGCTTGGGATGCCTGGGTGGCTCAGTTGGTTGAGCAGCTGCCTTTGGCTGTCCCAGTCCCACATCGGGCTCCTTGCTCAGCAGGGAGCCTGCTTCTCCCTCTGCCTCTGCCTGCCACTCTGTCTGCCTGTGCTCACTCTCTCTGACAAATAAAATAAATAAAATCTTTAAGAAAAAAAAAAAAAGGCAGATGCTTAACCCACTGAGCCACCCAGGTGCCCCAGAAATGGGTATTTTTGTTATTTTTTTGTTTTATTTATTCCTTATAGATAGAAACACAGTTGGGTTTTTGTATATCAATTTCACATCCAGTAGCTTATCACATCCTCTAGTTGATTATAATTGCTTATTCATATTTATTTGGATCTTCTAGGTAGAGTCCTCTCTTTTGAGAATAACAGGGTTTGGGTTTTTTTCCCTTTTCTATTCTTTTCCTTTTTTCTTCTTACTGCCTTAGTATCTTGTAAGACATGTGGTAGAATGTCTGGAGATACTGGGCTTCCCTGTGTTATTTTCAGTGTCAAAAGCAAAATTTGTCAAAAGCAAAATTTCAATGCTTCTCTTTTATTAATTTAAGAAGGGTCCTATCTTTAGTTTGCTAAGAATTTTTTACTTTCTTTCTAAATAATGAATACATGTTAAGATTTATGAAATGTGCCAATTGTGGTAAATCACATTGATTTTTATTATATATATTAGATTTTGGGGGGGAAGGCTCAAAACCAACTTGGTCATGGTATCTCATATACTTTGTGCACTTCATTTTGTTGATAGAGGACTATTTTAACATCTTTGTTTATAATGGAGATTAAATTATAATTTTCTTATGCAGTTCCCATCAAGTTTTGGTATCCAGATTACAGTATTTTCAAAAAATGAGTTTGGGAGTGATCCTTCTTTCTTTTTCCTAGGAGGGCTTGTGTAAGATTAGAATTATTTCTTTCTTGAACTTTGTAGAAATTTCTGGTGAAGCTATATGATCTGGAATTTCCTTTGTGTGGAGAGTTGACTTGTGATTCAATTTTTAAAATAATCACACATTTATGTAAGTTTCCTCTTACTGAGTAATTTTTGGTAAAATTATTCCTATGATTTTGTCCATTTCAGCTAAATTTTTAAATCTCTTTGCAGGTGTCTGATATTTTATTGTCTGCTCAACTTCTGATCATCTCCAGTGATTTAGACATTTGCTGATTTCTCTTTTCCTAATATTGGCAGTTTCAGCTTTTTCTCATTTTACTTTTCAAAGAATACAACATTGATCTTCTCTATGTATACTTTTTATTTCCTTAATTATCTTATTTCTCCTTTTGAGTTTATTTTACCTTTTTAAAAAATTTTTTTACTTATTTATCAGAGAGAGTGCACGTGCATGTGCCCTTGAGAGCACGAGCAGGGGAAATGGCAGATAGAGGGAGAAGCAGGCTCTCTCCTGAGCAAGGAACCAGGTGTAGGACTTAATCTTGGGACCCTGGGACTGTGACCCTAGCCAAAGATGCTTAACCAACTAAGCCACCCAAGCATCCCTATTTAACTGTTCTTAAATTCGTGAGCTGGATGCTTAGCTCATAAATATTTCCTCCTTTTCTAACACAAGGGTATGACTTTTCCTTCAAATCATTGCATTAACTCCATCCTGTAATTGATATTATATGTAGCATTTGTTATTTTTGAGTCTAAAATATTAAACTTCCCTCATGATTTTTTTTCTTCAATCCACTGGTTATTTTAAAGTGTATTCCTCAATTTTCAAACGCAAAAGGGCTTTCTTGTCATCTTTTTGTATTTAATCTCTGGGATTGTGGTCTAAGAACATATTGTGCATGATCACAGTTCTTTAAAATTTGTTATTTGCTTCACAACCCAGTATATAGTCCATTTTTTAGACATGTACCATAATGCACTTAATATGAAGAATATTTTTAGTGATTTTTTATAACTGTAGAGTTGTCTTTCAGTTTGTCATTCTGTTAGTTTAAGTTTTCTATATTTTGAGAACATTATAAGTGACTGCAAACTTAGATTGTTTCCTGATGAATTCTTGAAACCTTTTATGTCTCATAGTGCTTTTTACCCTATGATTTATTTTGTGTGATATTTATCTTGTGTCATAAACAGTGGGAGTATTGCAATACTCTACCACATTAATGCCAGTTCCATCTAGGCAGTAACTTAATTTTTTTTTAATACTCTGCACCTATATAAGCACTCAGTTGTTGAATGGCTCAGTAAACATAAGGTGAAAATTATATTAAATTTAGTTGATTAGGGACATCATCAGATATAGAGTTTGAATTTAACATACTTCCTCAGTTCATGGTTTATGCAAGGATCCTCCAATGACTACTAGTTGGCTAGTTAGTTAATTTATCTCCTTTAAACTAGTCTCCTTCCCATATATAGGCAGCTGGTCTACTGTGTTTGAAATATGCCATAGAATTGTGAGTATCTTTGTAAAAGATGTAATGTTTTTTGGTGTATTCATTTTTATTTGCATAAATGGTGCGGTGCTAAGAGACCTCATTATATACCCTGCTTTTGAAATACTCAATATCATATTTCAAAAGTCTACTTATGTATCTATATTTTATTTTATTTTATTTTATTTATTTATTTGACAGAGGGAGAGCGATCACAAGTAGGCAAAGCAGCAGGCACAGAGAGGGGGAAGCAGTCTCCCTACTGAGCAGAAAGTCCGATGCCAGGGCTTGATCCCAGGACCCAGGATCATGACCTGGGCCGAAGGCAGAGGCTTAACCCACTGAGCCACTCAGGTGCCCCAGTGTATCTATATTTTTAATGATGATAAAAGATCCAACTGTTTCAGCTTTTCTTAGTGTGCTTCCCTATTTATTCCCTGGACTATAATTATGAACTTGCAATTTATGATTTAAGAAGGAATATATTCAGTCTATAAATATCCAGTAATAATGAATATTATAAGTACTTAACAGTCTTTGAATCATTTGCCTAATTGTGCCCCCTCCATTTTTTTTTTTTTCTTTTTTAAGCTTCTGGAGTTGTCCTACACTCCCAGCTCACAGATGTCTTATGTGCTTGCTGTCTGGAATAAAATTAATTTTATCATTAGTCTCTCTTCCCTTCAGGTTGGAATATTGTGGTTTGACCTCCCTGTGTTGTCAGGATCTCTCCTCTGTTCTTAGAAGCAACCAAAACCTGATAAAAATAAACCTGAGACAGAATACTTTAGGGCATGAAGGAGTGATGAAGTTATGTGAAGTCTTGAGATCTCCTGAATGTAAACTGAAAGTTCTAGGGTAAGTCTTCACTGGCTTCTCAGGACAAAAGTTTCTTGTAACCAGGGATTGGGAAGCTACTTATTTATTGCAGGCATAAGGATCAACCTGATTGTGGATCCCTACATATTTTTGTTTTTTGAATTGTGCCTTTTCTTTTTTTTTTATTAAGCTTTTTTATTTAAACATATAATGTAACCCCACCACCCTCTCCCAACCCCTCTCCCCCTACATATTTTTGAGGCCCTTACTTGTTTTTCTCCTATAGGACATTGAGTTTTGAGACATACTGTAGCAAAGTGGTAACAGCTGAGAATTCTAAAGCCAGACTCCCTGAGTTTGAAATCTACCTAGAACTTAATAGATACTTGAACTTACAATAGTTTTCAATCTGTTTTGGTTTCCTTATCTATAAAAATGGGTGAAATAATAATATCTACCCATGGTTTATTGTGAGGATTGATCAGCCAAGTCAGTAAAGCAGGAGAAGTGTCTCCCTACTATCTGAAGGTAGAGTGTTCCTATGAAACCTTTCACAACCCAAAATGGTGCAAATCAGATGCAGTTACCATTAATTTATATGGAAAATTTCTTGAGCATTCCTGGACCCAAAAAAATAACCTCTTCTATGCTTTCCTGATACCTTAGGATGTATACACAAAATAAATTGATATGAAGCACAGATACCCACAGCCACAGTTCAAAGCTGTGATGGTTTGGTGCTGAGGTGCACTGTAGGTCCCAGGGAAGGAGCTTAGAAGGGCTGCTCTTGCTGCTTGGGTTCCTGCTGCCTCTGTAATGGCTTGCTGCAACCCAAATGCCAAATGCTATTTTTGCTTTTTACCTATGTATGTGTGTGTGTAAAAGCAAAAATCTTTGAACTTCCTTCAGTTATCAAAAACAGGTGCTGATGTAGCTCTCTCATAAAGGTGATGTGGTATAGCCACGACCTTTGGAAAAGCAGAGGTATGGTATCTGTATTTAGAACTGTGCATATAACACCTAACAGTGTTATATGTTAGCTATTGTCCTCATTAGTAGTACTGTTTTGCTTGAGTAGAAAAAGGCTCTTAGAGGATTCTCTTAAATTTTATTTTATTTTATTTATTTTGGGGCGGGGAATTCTCTTAAAATTTAATCTATTTCTATTTCACTCTATATTCCATTTTCCTTCACCTGCTGTGTTCCCTTGGTATATCACTCACACTTTCCTTGCCCCATTCCCCATGTTTGTCTCTACATCAACAGTCTTTCTCTGAAAAACAAATTCTGCAGAGAAATTACAGGACTATGGGAAAACTGAGTACAAGAAGAGATATTCCCTTGTTTTCTCAGGGTGTGCAAAGAGGCGTTTGATGAGGAAGCCCAGAAACTTCTAGAAGCTGTGCAAGTTAGCAACCCACACCTTATCATTAAGCGTGATTATATTGATCACAATGACGAAGATGGTTCCTGGTGGCACTGTACCTGATTTGAAGAACCTGATGTTCTTTTAAAAAGTGAAATAAAGGCCTCAGAGTGACAAGGCTTGGGGCTCTTAGCTTTAGATGCTTTGTGCCCAGATGGTGTTTGATGTCTGTTAGATGTAGGTGAGTTATTCCTCTGTAAAATATCTGTTCTACTTCACATGGGGTTTGAGAGGCTAAAATAAAATGAAAAACAAAAGCTCTGTGAAAGGTATAACATGTTTTTCATTGGATGTAGAGCTTAAGAATTCAGATGTGAGAAGCCTAGAAGTGAGATTGGAGCACCAGGCCAGGGTAGATTATGTTAGAACATTTGGTTTCCTCTCTCTCCCTTGCCCGGATGGCTTCCTTCACAGCCTCACCATCTCTGGCATGTTTTACTGGCATATTTTGTGTTCCTGGAACCACTGGGTCTAAATCACTTGGGTGTTTCTTAGAATCCAGATTCTTGAGCCCCATATAAGACTTACTGAATCAAAATACCTGGATGAAGGTCCTAGGAACTGGCATTTTAAATTATTTCCCAGGCAGCTTTTAGATACATTACTATTTGAGAATGGCTGGTTTCTCAATATTGAAATGGGAGTCTACTTCCTCAGTGAACATTATCTGTAGCCTGTTGTGAAGATATAAGTAGATATAGGATTATTGGGATTAGAACTAAAGACTATTCTTCCATTTGACAGAAACCTGACACAGTAACATTTTCTGTGAAAGACTGTTTAAACCTTTTCAGAACATCATTGAGGATTTTCAGAGCATCATTTACTATTTTCTTTTATAAGGCTATAAAACTTTAATAGTAGAAGATAGCACTACAAGGAAATTCAGTCATATTATTTATGAATATATGTGCATAAATATGAATATTTGAAAATTCCAAAACTGAATTTAAATATATCATGAATTAGGGGCACCTTGCTGGTTCAGCTGATACAGCATGTCACTCCTGATCTTCAGGTTGTGAGTCTGAACCCCATGTTGGGTGTAGAGATAACTTAAATATAACATCTTAAATATACACCATTATATATTATGACTTACAACAGAAGTACAAAAAGACAAATATTAGGAATGTTATAACTTATGTTATCAATTGATTGATGGAGAAAAGCAAAATCACTTCAGCATATGTTGATCAAGGCATTTAACAAAATTCAGTCTTGTTTTTTGGTCAGGTACTTATTTCAAAACATAAGGAATTTTTACCTTGCACTATTAACAGTATACTAGAACCACAGTCATCTAAATTTTTGGAAACATACCTGGTGTCACTGCTATCAGATAATCCATGGGCCAGGATTGGGGAGTGAAGTATTTACTGGAGTTAGGTGGGGCCTGGGGCTGACCTTGTACAAGTACAGGGTCAAACACTGTCTTTAAAATATTTGTAGCCATTTATGGATATTTTGTGTTAATGTTGACTTAAAAGACATTCCACTAAAATGTCTATCTTGATTATTGAGTCTTTCAAATTGTGCATCCCCCAAGTTACCCCCCTCATACTAAATCCAGCCCTGGAGAAGAAAGGGTTTGCAATTTCAAATAGTGTAAAGAGTCAAAAAGGCTAGTCAAAGATTCAAATAGAGTGATCAAAATAAACATTGGATCTTTTTTTAATTCTTTACATTTTCTTTTTTAAGTAAGTTTATTTCATAAATTCTTATTTGTTATTCTTATTTGAATGTGTTCTGTCAGTATGCTAACTCCTTAAGTTAGATTCTTACTGATTTCTAGACTTTTTATTACAAGCATTAAAGTATAAATTTCCCTTAATTTATATTTCAGCTGAATTCCCATGCTTGAATATAGAGTTATTTTCAGTAGCCTTCATGTCCAAATGTTTTCTTACACTGGGATTTTTTTTTTCTGTGATCCATATGTCAAATAGAAATATTTGTAATTTCCAGACTTAAGAGTTTTTAAAGTTATCTTTGTTGGGGTGCATGGGTGGCTCAGTTAAGTGTCTGCTTTCTGCTCAGGTCATGATACTGGCGTCCTGGGGTTCTGGGATCTAGCCAGGCATCACAGTGGGCTCCCTGCTCCTCCGGAGGCCTGCTTCTCCTCTGCCCCCTCCTCTTTGAGATTATCTTTTTTTTTTTTTTCCAAAGATTACACCTATTTATTTGACAGACAGAGATCACAAGTAGGCAGAGAGGCAGGCAGAGAGGCAGGCAGAGAGAGGGGGGTAGGCAGGCTCCCTGCCAAGCAGAGAGCCTGATGCGGGACTCTATCCCAGGACGCCAGGATCAGGACCCGAGCCGAAGGCAGAGGCACCAACCCACTGAGCCACCCAGGCGCCCTGAGATTATCTTTTAATCATACAGAACATTTGCACTGCTAGCTCACAAGAATTATTTACATTGCTATCAGTTTTCTACAAAATAATCTATACACCCTTAGCTGTGAATCTCCTGATCAAATAGCAAATCAAGAGTCAAAGAACTGTTAAATTTTTTAGTATGCCTCAGTTTTTCTTTTTAAGAGCTTACTTGAGGGGAAAATTAATTTGAACTATGTAGCATTAAACAAAGTGGCTGGAAGGGCTCCACCCAAAAAACAGGAGGAAGTCTTTTAATAAAGATGTGAGGGACGCCTGGGTGGCTCAGTGGGTTAAGCCGCTGCCTTTGGCTCGGGTCATGATCCCAGCGTCCTGGGATCGAGTCCCGCATCGGGCTCTCTGCTCGGCAGGGGGCCTGCTTCTCCCCTCCCCTCTCTGCCTACTTGTGTGATCTCTGTCTATCAAATAAATAAAATCTTTAAAAAAAAAATGTGAAAACAAAAAATTATTTGAATGGCAATAGCTTAAGCATTATAAGCTTTCTTTGGAAAAGGCCAGTTGGCTATTTGTGCTTGGTTGTCCTTAGGTTTCGATTTAACCTTGAGACATTTACAGATTTATGTTTTGATTTGCTTGGATATCGTCATGAGCACGTTATGAAGGCGCACACAGGAGTCTTTCCACACTCTTAAAGTTAACATAATTATAAAGCAAGTTCAGGATTCCAAACTCAGTGACATTTCACCATGCGATTAACGGAGCTTCTTATAAGGCACACAAAGCAATGCACAAGACAAGTCTTACAAGAAACAAAATAAAACGGGGTAAAACGGGGTAGGAGGTTAACAACCAAATGTGAAATCATCACGAATTGTTAAGTCCTTGGCCCCATGTAAGTTGGCTCTCAGGACTCACTGCTTATTATGTTCAAGTGGTTAAGGATCCCTGTTCTTTGCAAAGATCAATCAGGCAGAGCCTTCTGCAGCCGCTGCCTCTGAGAAGTAGTCAGGCATAAAGCGGTCAGTGCTTGGACAGTCTTAACAGTTTGCTGCAAAAATCCTACTTTGTTAAAGGTGTTTAGTCAGTCTTGGCCCCCACAGACCTCCTCTGCTTCTGTGGGTTATAAGTTGAATATGTCACCAGCCGGTGCTGGTCTTGGTGGTATCTGGTCTCAGCTGAAATGCCCTAGGTGCTTGTGTCACTGCTTAACACAGACCACTGCTCAATATGAGTGATGGCATCTTGCTCACTATAGTAGGCTGCTATGATATCAGAAGCATTATGGTTTTCATACTTGAGTTACCTTTAACATGGAGGCTAAAAGATACTTATGTCTCACTAATACCTCTGAATCTTGGTCTAGGAGCTAATGAACTTTAGGGAAGAAGGTGTAGAAAAAGGACAACAGTCTTCACCCAACCATGCTACTGTTGTTTATAATATATTTCAGTCTTCAAGCTTCCTGTCTCACAGTACTAGAAATTTCCTAAGAAAACCTTTGGAATTTTCTAAGCCAGAAGATCAATGGGCTTATCTTTTGTCATACTATTTGGTCTTCTGTTCTCAGTTCCTGAAATTGCCTCAGAGCTATAAAGGTAAAATGGGTGTCTTGTTATTCATAATGAGCCTCTTCCAATGACAAGTTTATGTTAATGGGTGACCTTGGGAAATCCCCTGAGGATGAGGGGCAGGCTGCCTGGGGAACCAACCTTAATTTGAAGGTTAGAATTTTCAGTCATAGCACCTGATGGGGGCAGTCTTGGGACGGGAGGAGGGGGCACTAGTGTTGTAGGTTGAATCCCCAATAGCCAGTGATTTAATCAATCATGCCTATGTAACTGGAGCTTCCATAAAAACCCAAGAGTGTAGAATTTCCAGGATGGTGAACCAGAACATATGAACCTGCTAGTCCCCAAACTCCATGGGACAGAAGCTCCTGCTTTTAGGGACCTTGCCCTAAAAATATATATCTGTTCATCTGGCTATTCATATACGACTTCTATTGTATTGTAATAATCCAGTAATAATGATGTCGAGAACAAAGGTAGAAAAATTAAACTTCCTTACAACTTACAGCCCATTGACAAGTACTTAGTACAGGCAGTGTGACCTTCCTCATTGCTTAGCTGCCTCAATGTTAATACATTGTTAGAGGCAAAGGCAACCATAGCTTGACGCTTGACATTAGCTTGACCTCCAGGATCCCATAAAAATCCCTTTGGAAACTTCCTTTCTCTCTACCTTGCCCCCTCACTCCCAAGATATGTTAGCAGTCATCCTTCAAACATACTGCCCACTGATAAACTTCTGAAGAGTCTCAGGATTAGTTTTACTAGACAGTAGTAAATGACCTTTTCCTAACAACAGCTAGCCCTCCAAGGTCCCAGAAACCTTTCTATCCCCAACCACCTCCTTACTTAAAAGTATATAATTGGCCATTCCTCACAACCCGATGCTGCTCTTTCTGCCCACAGTTCCTGTCTTTGGGTTTTAATAAAAACACCCTTTTTGCACCAAAGATGTGTCAAGAATTCTTTCTTGACTCTTTAATCCCGAACCCCAGCATTTCATATCCGTAAGTATACTGATTTCCTGAGTCTGAGAGCCACTCTAGCAAGTTAATCGAACCCAAGGGTGTTACCAAATAGTGTTTGATGTTACTGAACTATCATAGGCACTAACTCAGAAAAGGAGCACTAACTCAGAAAAGGAACCAGTGAGGCTTGGCCCGCTGTTACACCCAGCTGCTCCCTTACAGGGAATCCCAAGGGGGCTGCACACATTGAAAGCATGGTTCCTGGCTGGGTTTGCCAACACTGTTGCTGAACAAACTCTGATAAATTTGTCCTAAGATAAGTCAGTAACTCAAGAAACAAGGGTTAGGAAGAGAAAGGGAGAAATTTATTTTGGGTGCCAGCCGCTGAGGGAGGTGACAGGCTCAAGCTGTAATAACTATCTCTCCAACAGTAAGAGAGACACCTAGAGTTTTGCAGACATTTTTGGGGTTGGGGGGGTACCTGCAAGAGAGCAGGCAGAGAGCACATGATCAGGGGTCAGGGTCAGTATATGTTCAGCCCATGATCTTGGGCAGTGAAGGGGACTTGTGGGTGTGATCCTCTAGGCATGCCATTACTATCAGGGGTTTTCTGGTCTGGCCATTGGAATGTTCCAGTTACCGTCAGTGCCTCAGAAAGTGCAATAAGAAATAATTGTTGGGGTCTATAGTTGAGGAAGAGGGGTCGCTGACTGACTGTAATTTATGTTCGAAGCATAGATTAACAACCTGGACTTCCAACTGGCATCTGATATAGGGGCAGTCTTGTGGGACTCAGTTCTTATTAACCTGTGGAATGTGATGCTATTTCTAGGTAGGTAGTGCCTGAACTGAGTGAATTTATAGGATATTCAGTCAGCATCTCAGGAGAATTAATAAGTGGCATGGGAAAAACACGTGGTACCTTAACATGGTCAATATACTTTTTTTTTCCCTTTAGGTTTTATTTATTTGATAGAGACGGCGTGTGAGGGAACACAAGCAGGGGGAGCGGGAGAGGAAGAAGCAGACTTCCCGCTGAGCAGGGAGCCTGATGCAGGGCTCCATCCCAAAACGCTTTCCGGGATCATGACTTGAGCCGAAGGCAGATGCTTAATGACTGAGCCACCCAGGCACCCCAGTATACTTCTTTAAGAGTGAAAGAGATAAGGGAAAACTAGATTGAAAAGATATGTTCTTTCCAGGCTAATTAGTACAGCTTATTTTAGGTCATCATTTCCTGTCTGGTCTCCCAGCTTCTCCCTATTGCATTCTACTCTATCCTCTACACCAAAGTAGCTTTCTTTAAAAACAAAACAGAAAACTATTTTCAAGTCTCTTTTCCCTCTCCTTCCACCTCTACTGTTTTACATTCAGTTTCAGCTCTCGACCCCCAAACAGTGTAAACCATTGACAATGTTATTTCAAACAGAATACTGTGTTCAGCTAATCATTTTGTCTCCATTTCCTTTTGCACATATTGTTCCTTCTAATATTTTTGTCTTCACTTCTTTATTTTTTAATCATAGGTCCTTTACCAGAAGATAAGATCTAAGAATAGATTAAAAGGTGGAAATAGCAGGTTCCATTATACCAACAGGAGGAAGAAAGACCATACTGTTAAAATTTTTGTCTTTCAGATATAATTGTTTAATTAAACAGCCCTCTTTCCTATTTGTCTTCACCTCAGAATCTCCAAAACCTAGGACACTGCCTGCCCTATCAGAGGTGCCCAATAAGTATTTGTTGAATAAATGAAAGGGTATGTGAATCATGTGAGAGCTGGATCAAATTCTCCGTATTTAAAAGGCAGCATAATTTGGGCACTTAGGTGGCTCAGTCGGTTAAATGTCTGATTCTTGGTTTTGGCTCAAGTCATGGTTTCAGGGGTCCTAGAACTGAGCCCTGCACTGGGTTCTCAGCTTGAGGATTCCTTCTCTCTGCCCCTCCCCGCCACTCGCACACTCATGCACTCTTCCCAAAATAAATTTTTAACAATAACACAAAGCAGTGTTTTTGTTCCACTTTCCAATATGTCACTCTCCTTTCTCACCAAACAACACAGTGATTTCTTCTCAATTCCCTGAATGTCGCAAGTTTTTCACCACCAGTCCTTTGCACTGGTGATCCTCTCTGTCCCCTCAGCTCTTCCACAGGGCTGACTCAACCATCTTTGCACTGCAGTTTATCCCTTGTCAAGGATCTGGTTAAGCACTGTTATCTGAAATACCACTGCCTGCCACCCTTTACTAACAGAACATAGGTATTTTTTTCCTACAGCTTCTCAAAGATTTTCTTATTGTCTATTTTCATTAACACAGTGTAAGTTAAGCAAGGGCATGAACTATGGCTCTTTCCTTCACTGTTGTATTTCCAGCCTACAGCACAGTGTTGCCCAATGTGGGCTCTGAATGAATGAATGAATGAATGAAAGCAAAAATATCCCACTACTCCTGAAGGCAGCTGTATTACTTGCCAACTTACTAGCAACTCAGTGAAATTGTGACTCCCACAGTTTGGGAATGCCTAGCTTTTAGGAAACTCCTGGATTTGCAGCCTCTGCATCCCACTGTAGGAGGAGGGACTCCTCTGGGGAGGAGGGCACTTATTTCCAGTTGGCTTTTGTGAATTACTAAGTGTAGTGAATCTGCCCTCAGGTCCTGGGACAGAGCCTGGAAGGGAGGTGGACCAGGAGACTCCTGAGGAGTGTCTGCTGTTGTGGTGAAGAGGGGAGAAGGCGAGCTCAGCAGGGTGGGGAAGGCAGAGCAGAGTGCACAGATGTGACAGGGGCCCGGTACTGTTGGAGGGCCTAGCTTTTGGTGGATCAGGGCGTGGGGCTGTCCTGATCAGGCTTGCAGGGAGCAGGAGTTGCAGCCTGTGTAGCCCACTCCTGGAGCTTGTGTCCCTGAGATAGGCACTCTCAGAACCTGGCTTGGGGCACGGTTCAGGGCATGTATGTTCTTGGAAAAGAAGGACCCCAACCTTGGCCTCCAAAGACAAAGAAAACAGGACCCTGGACAGCGCTTAGAGGCCACAAAGGCAGGGCTTGCACTACTTTGAGTTCCCAGATCTATTCCACTGGGGCAATTTTGCCACTCATAATAAAGCTGAGATCCCAATCTGTGGGGCCACTATCCTAAAGTTGGGCAGAAATGGATTTCCCAAAAATGGACACCTGTTATTCACCAAAATAATATAAATTTCTTTGAAACAAGAACACAAAAAAGAACAGTCTTTGGTCATATTATTTGAATAAATCAGGGTATACTAATAGATTTGTAAAGTACAAAGGTGGTAGCCAGGGGCTGGAGGGAATGTGGAGTTAATGGGTACAGTCTCAGTTTTGCTAGATGAAAATAATTCTAAGATTGGTTTCACAATGTGAATACACTCGATGCTACTATAAAGAGAAACTCTTATTTTCATCAAACTCAATACTCTGAATACTACACTACTTCTGACACTTCTGGTCACAACCTGTGTACAATTCCAGCAATTCTCCAACACCAGCTGGGTGTCCTACAATTCAACTCAGTTCTGACACTATCCACCTGGAGAGAGCCTCAGATCCCACAGGTTGAAAGCTCAGTCCTGCACCACTGCCCCTCCCCCAACTCTTGGATGCCAATCACAAGCCCAGATTGTTCCTGTGCTTCTGATCCACCAGCTATGAAACAGAAGTTCCCCAGACCTTCTTTTCAGGTTTGATTAATTTGTTAGAATGGCTCACATGAGGAAAACATTTTACATATTAGAGTACCCGTTTGTTACAAAATGATGTAACTCAGAAACAACCAGATGGAAGACATACTGAGGACAAGGAATGGGGAAAGGGGACAGAGCTTCCATGCTCTTTCTGAGCAAGACTGCCACTCACCCCAGAACCTCCTCATTCACCAGCCTGGAGGCTCTCCAAACCCAGGGCTTTTGCATTTTTGTGGAGGCTTCATTATATATGTGTGATTGATCAAATCACTCACCTTGGTGATTGAACTCAACCTCAGGTCCCTATCCTCTCCAGAGAGGTGGGGGCGGGTGGGGCTGGAAGTGCCCACCCTCTAAGCAAGAGGTTGGTTCCCCTGGCAACCAGCCACCATCCTCAGGTGCTTTCCAAAAGTTGCATGTTAACAGAAACTTAGGTGTGGTTGTAAGGGGAAGACACTCCTTTCACTTTTGTGGTCCTGGAGCTATTTCAGGAATCCATGACAAAAGACTAAATATTAAAAGATGCTCCCACTGTTCTTACTCTCCTGGAAATGCCAAGGATTTTAAGAGCTATGAAACAGAAATCTTGGACCAACACCAAAATATAGAATAAATCACAATATCACAACTACTCAACTATATACTTAAAAATGTTAAAAGTGGCAAATTTTATGTTACGTGTATTTTACCACAACTTTAAAAATTACCAAGGGAAAAAAAAAAAGTGGTGCCCAAGCTGCAGAGTGACTGGGAAGCTCCCTCCTCATTGTCAAGGAGCTTGTGGCATAGTATAGAGCCACAGAATCACTCCATGTGTCTGGATGGCTGGCTCCAGTCCCTGGAGATACTGGAAACAGATTCAGGGTCCCACTCCACAGGCATTGGTGCTGCTTCCAGAGCTATTCCCCTGACCTTCCCAACAGGAAGGATGGGGATCTCATTTAGTTGACTCTCCTTTCTACCCTGAGGAAATGGGGACCTTCATGGCAGTTCCTTTCTGTTCTCCAACTCTTCCTTTGCAGAGATTACTATTGTTACTAGAGAAGAGTGATTTTCTTTTTCTTGAAATGTCATCTTCATTTCCTGATAGTAGATAGATTTCCTTCTTTTTTTTTTTTTTTCATCTTGGAGCTTCTCTACCTACTAAATCCCATACTGCAGCCTGTGCCATACTCCATAAGGAATGCCTCTGCACCCCCTTGCCTGGCTCTCCTTACTTTGATGTACCCATCCCTGTCCAGCAGTATTCATATCTTCATTAATTATTAAGATCTGCTATAGTTTGCTTCCAGTAAGTTGTAAAAGGAGTGAAAAATAGTATTAGCATTCTTTTTCATTGACACCTGGGGGACAGCTGTAAACATAAAATACTCATCCATTACCACTTTGCAATTTCAAGTATAGTAATTATTACTTTAAAATATTTCAAAATGAGGGGTACCTGGGTAGCTCAGTCGATTAAGCATCCAACTCTTGATCTCAGCTTAGGTCTTGATCTCAGGATTGTGAGTTCAAGTCCTGTGGTTGGGCTCCACAGTGGGCATGGAACCTACTTAAAAAAAAAAAAAATTCAAAATAAGTAGCCCAGACCATGAGTGTCAGAACTTAAAACAACCATATATGTTAGACCTCTTCATTGTAATTTAGCAGGGCAGAAATTCAGGTGGCGGGGTGCCTGAGTGGCACAGTGGGTTAAAGCCTCTGCCTTCGGCTCAGGTCATGATCCCAGTGTCCTGGGATGGAGCCCCGAATCGGGCTCTCTGCTCATAAGGGAGCCTTCTTCCTCCTCTCTCTCTGCCTGCCTCTCTGCCTACTTGTGATCTCTGTCAAGTAAATAAATAAAATCTTAAAAAAAAAAATTCAGATGGCCTGGGGATCCCATGTGCAACCAGCTGTTTTGTTGGGACTGAGCCCTTATGCTTTGGGGTTTGTGCTAACTCTGGGCAATTAGTGACAGAAGTTAGTTGAGTTGTAGGATATCCTGTTGGTGTCAAAGAATTGAGAACTGTTGTTAGAAAATGACATACCATCTCCCCTTGATTACTACAATAGCCTCCTAGCCAACTACAAATTAAGGAATTCCCATAACCGCCTCAGTTTCCATAATTCAGTAGAAAGACCCATAGAACTCAGTAAAGTGCTATATTTATGATTCATTTATTATAAAGGATGCAAATAAACAACCAAATGAAGGGGTACCTAAGGCACGTTCAGGGAGTGGGTCTGCAGCTTCCTCACCGCCTCCAGGCAAGTGACCATCCCAGCACAGCCATGTGTTCACCAAACAGGAAGTTCCCTGAACTCTGTTGTTTAGTGTTTTTATATGAGCTTTCACTGCAGGTGCATGATTAATTAAATCATTGGCCATGGTAACTGAACCCAATCTTCAGGCCCTTTTCCTCTTTCCAGAGTCAAGTTCTAACCCTCTAATCACATAGCTCTTTCATCTAGTGACCAGCCATCATCCTGAAGCTATTTACGGGCCCCTCTAGGATTTACCCCATTAGCATAAACTCAGATATGGTGGAAAGGGTTTATGGGTAACAAAAGACACTACTATTGCTTAGGAAATTCCAAGGGTTTTAGACAAAGATTAAATATGTTTTTGGTTTAAAAACATACGAGGGCCACCCCCTAGTCTTTGATCATGGATCCTTTATAGCAAGAAGATCATATCTGTCTGAACATAACAGATAACAGCAACATTTGGAGGAGTCAATGTGGGTAGAGATAAGAGGCTTTTAACACAATTTCCCAATACATCTGACCATTAATATCAGTATTATAATTTTACCAACAATGTAGATATAAGACCATATTTGATTATGATAAACATCTGAAAAATAAAAGTCAAAAGATATTGGCCTATTACTAGAGTTCCATTCAGTCCAGGCCATCATATTGTATGAAAATATCTCCCAGGATAAGGCCACTCATGTTCACAGGCTTCTATTTGATCTCTGCAGGTTCCAAAAGCAGGTGTGGCTACAGCACTATAGCACTACACAGCTTCACTCTTTCAAGCATCTGGTATAATTGAGCCATGAGATAGTATCATCTCCTGTTTTGAGCCTCTTTCTAAGTGTTAATGAATTCGAGTTTCCCTCATTATATAACTTATTTGTTTGTTTCTTTATTAGTCCAGCAGGTACTCCCCCCAGTCTACTCCCTAGAGTAGGGTTATACAGGTACAGAATGAGTGGGCTATTTTTACTATTAGACATAGCTGCATTCACTGTTAATCACAGTTTTCACAAATAGGGTAAAGGTACACTCCATCAGGTCCTTAGGAATTCTGACATAAGGACTTAAAATATAGTTACGGTTTCTTACTTAGGAATCATCCCTGCTTCTGGAGCTTATAGCTGCAGCCTTGGTCCTGTGACCATTAGGTAAGAAAAAGAAAGTTGATGTGATAAGGGGAAGAAAAACAATTATAGTCATTAGTCATCTTCCCATGGGAAGATGAATAATCATGCCATCATCCTCTTCCAGTCCTCTTCCCCAGATCCATGGGGGGAGAGGGGAATAGTCTGTTTAGTGAGGACAATACCTTACCTTCCTTATGTTGAGTGTGAGCACATACTCATGAAGGCATGTAAGCCAGCCTTCACATCTTTATCTCCCCCCGTTTCAGATGAACAATGTTTAACTGCCCATTCCAATTCTCTATCAGACTATTACTATGAGGAAGATAACCTCCCTACTTGTTGTTGGACATTATATGCTGTAAACCATGTTCCTTGGTCTGAAGACATATGACTTGGTGATCCAAATTGGCGCAGTCTCTTCTGTCATGGTTCTTTATAGTACTCTGAATATTTACATCTTCCACTGGGTAAGCAAAGTCTATTTCAAAGTCAGTATCTATTCTTATTTTTTTTTAAAGATTTTATATATTTATTTGACAGACAGAGATCACACAAGCAGGCAGAGAGGCAGGCAGAGAGGGGAGGGGAGAAGCAGGCTCCCTGTCGAGCAGAGAGCCCGATGCAGGACTCGATCCCAGGACCCTGGGATCATGACCCGAGCTGAAGGCAGCGGCTTAACCCACTGGGCCACCCAGGCATCCCAGTATCTATTCTTATTAAGACCCGTTGGCAGGGCGCCTTGGTGCCTCAGTTGGTTGGGATCCCTGCTCAGCAGAGAGCCTGCTTCTCTCTCTCCCTCTGCCTGCCACTCTGCTTACTTGTTTACTAAATAAAATCTTAAAAAGGGGGGGGGGGCGCCTGGGTGGCTTGTGGGTTAATGCCTCTGCCTTTGGCTCAGGTCGTGGTCCTGGGGTCGAGCCTCATATCAGGCTCTCTGTTCGGCAGGAGGCCTGCCTCTCCCCCTCTCTGCGTGCCTCTCTGCCTACCTGTGAGCTCTCTGTGTCAAATAAATAATAAAATCTTAAAAAAAAAAGACACTGGGCTACCAGAATCATTTTCACTTGCCAGCTGTGTTCCCCCAGGGTATTTGCCATATATCATCTGTAGTCTTTTGTCAGCAGAAAGAACGGTTGTTCGTGGCATTTTGTGCTCCCGAGCTGCAACAGGAGTGTGTCTAGACTCAGGGCATATCTGCAATGCTCCAATGTCCGTGCATTTCATACTTGCAGGTAGCCTCTTCAAGCAAGGTACACAGGACTATCCACTAGTGAATTCCAATCACCTTGTGAACCTGCAAATTGGTTCTTCTGATGGGCATCAACATGTTCTACTGTAATGCATCCCTCAAATTCTCAGTCATTTCAATAGGGCCATGCCTCATAAGGGCATCTCTCTTATTTTAAAATCTTTTATTTATTAAGTAATCTCTACCCCAACATGGAGTTCAAACTCATGACTCCAAGATCAAGAGACATGCTCTACCTACTGAGCCAGCCAGCTGCTAGATACCCTTGGTAAATTTTCCATTGCTTTTCATTGGTGGTCAATGGACACCATCCATGAGTCAGTAAAAAGCTCAAAAGAAAAAGCTCAAACCTAGGGGCTTTTATCATTGTTCAGTTCTTCAGTTGCTGCTGGGAAAACAGCATGTGATTCAGCCAACCACACTGATTTGTTTTTAACCTCCTCAAAAACAGTTTTTAGCCTACTAAAGAGGATGCTGTCCATTCACCTTGGAACTCCCATCTATAAACCAAGCACCTCCTTGTTGGTCAGTTGAGAAACTGTTTACAGGGCACTGTTAATAGAACAGAATCTTGCAGCTCCTCATGTGGTCCCAAAATCAGTCCAAGGAGGAAGAGTCTACTTGCCTTGCTTGTGAATCCACTGGGTAACTTTCTGCATTCCACTGATGGCATATTACTCTACAAACCATTTCCATTTTGTAATAGAAGTCTTCTGGGCACTGCCCTATTAGTGTTTTTCATCTCGCCCAATTATTAGTGATATTTCTGGTTGAAAGATTATTTTTCATTTAAAAATTTTTAAATTATGGTTAAATACACTTAACATGAAGTCTACCATCTTAACCATTTTTTAAGAGTACAGTTCAGTAGTGTTAAGTATATTTATATTTGTGCAACCAGTCCCTGGAATTTTTTCATCTTGCAAAATTGAAGCTCTGTGCCAATTAAACAAGTCATTTTCTCCGCCCTCCAGTCCCTAGCAACCATTGCTCTACTTTTTCTTCCTATGAACTTGGCCATTCTAGATACCTCACATAAGTGGAGTCATTACTCAGTATTTATCTCTTTTGTGACTGGCATGTTTCACATAGCATAATGTCCTCAAGGTTCATCCGTGTGGTAGGTGGTGTCAGAATTTCCTTCCTTTTTCAGGCTAATATTATAATTACGTATATACTATATGTTGTTTATCCACTCATCTGTGCATGGACAGTTGAGTTGCTTCTATCTCTTGGCTATTTTGTGAATAATGTTGCTATGAACATGGGTGTACAAATATCAGAGACCCTGCTTTCAATTCTTTTGGATATATACCCAGAAGTAGATTGCTAGATCATATGATAATACTTTTTTTTTTTTTTTGAAGAATCACCACACTGCTTCCCACCATTTTACATTACTACCAGCAGTACACAAGTGTTCAATTTCCCCATGTCCTTGCCAACATCTTTTCTTTTCTGGGGGTTTGTTTGTTTTGGTTCTTTGATAGTAAGCATCCTAATGGGTATGAGGTTATACGACTGCTTATATACTTCAGTCACAGGGGCAGTTTCAATTAATGTCTAAGAGCAAGCTAGTAACTGCCCCTCAAATGAAACTCTCTAGTCCAAAGTCCCAGTAGTCATTACTGCGGGGCATTCACAGACTTTGCCATAAGCTCCAGTTTACATTCCACATGGGTCTCTGGTATAGAAAATTCGCCCATACCAGCACTCTAGTTTTTATTTTATATTGGTGGGCTTGGGCAGTCTTATTTGTTGCCATTTAGAATGTCTAACTAATACTGCTTGAAGGGTGGATTTACATGCCTGGTGTTTTACAAAACTAGGTAGGGGAAAATTTACCAGACGCAATATCCACCCACCTAAATACACTCAGGTAAAAGAGAAATAGAGACCCAGTCACTTCATGTAAACATTCTAGTTTTCACCCAAATCTCTACTTTAATCCTATCATCACTTAACATTTCTGTATTCTCTCGATCTGATTACAGCTCCTATTATGGATGCATCTGTGGATTTTGATACCGCAAGGTTCCCTTGTGTAGGAGTCCCAGAAACTATTCTTCTCCACTCCTGCCCATATGCAAAATTTAATCAGGCACCAAATGTATGATTATGTAGATAAACTTATAAACTTAGCATTTATAAGTTAGCCCTAAATAAAAACATTCAAGGTAAACATTCAAAGAATAGAAATTGACAGCAAAACTTCCATGTTAGTAGAGAAAAAAGAAAAGAATAAAGACAAATCATTTGATACAAGAGAATGCAAGAAAGTTGGGAAAAAAAGAGGCAAGAAAGGTGTGGTTAACAGCACACAATAAGCTGGCAGAAAAATCTGAAAAATATAGAGCTGCATAAGTATTAGATAAAACAGAGTAAGATAAAAATGTTATAGATGAGGATCATTACATAAAAAACACGTTTATCAGAAATACGTAGCAGTTCTCAATTTATATATCCAACAATGTAATCTTAAATTACATGAAGCTAAAGTGTGCATAAAAATAAAGGGAGATTGCCAAATCCACAATTATGGGAAATTTAAGAAACCATTCTCAGTGATTGATAATTCTATCAGATATAAATTTGATAAACTAGATTTAAACATCTAGAGAAAGAATTCTACCCCAGTATTTAGAGAATATATTTTCCTCTCAAGCATATATGGAAATTACGTGTGCACACACACACGCGCATGCACACACCACACACAGATGCACAGCAGGTCACAAAGCAAATCCCAGTAAACCCAAAGAATGGAGAGCATACAAAGCATTTTAAGAAATAACCTCTAAAATCTGTATGTTTGAAAATCTGAAAACATACTTCTTTTTAATTTATGAGTCAAGAAAGGAAGAAATGAAAGTGAGAAAATGTTAGGACCTGAACAACAATGAAAACACACCATGTATCACACACAGCTCAGGACATGGTGTTAACTAGTACACAGAGAATAAGTTTTAAACTTAGATACAGCAGTTAAAAGAAACATTTTTTAAAATTCTTAAAGCACTGTCTTACCTAAAAATTTAGAACAAAAATAATACAAACTGTAAATCCAAAGAATGTGGAAAGAAGAAAAGAAAGACAATAGTAGCAAATAAAGTCAAGACAGAGTATCAGTGAAGAAAAAAGTCTGCTTCTTAGAAAAGATAAAACACCTCTGGTGAGACTGGTTACAAAACAGAAAGCAAAACAGAACACCGCTATCCATAAAATAAAATTTCAAATTAAAGAAAAATTAATAACTTAGAAAAGTGTATCCTACAAAAACCAAGTCACAAACAAATTTTTAAAAATCTGGATAGATTCAAAACTAGAAGAAACTTAGGCAAAAATCTTCCCAGCTCAATAAGGGAATGAAGATTTTAGGCCAATGCCCTTTATGCTGAGAACTGTAAAATTTCTAAGTGTGAGCAAACAAAAATAAATTTATTTAAAAATAAATACATTCTGACCAGGTACGCTTACCTTAGAAGTATAATGATAATAAAATCTGTTAGTGCAACTCATTTCATGAACTGATGTGATGTATTTAACTTACATTCATGCACATTAAAATAATCTTAAAACCTTCAAAATACATGCATTAAAGTCAGAAACATCAAAAATACCTTTCACCACCTCTTTCAACACTATGTAGCTATTGCAGTAAACCAGTGAAACACATGTGCACATGTATATGTACACATATTACATACACAAATATTTCTCATGACTATTCAGTTAACTTTTCACATAGCAGCCTTTGAAAAGCTAAATTGTTATTTTAAAAAGCCCCCAAATACACTATAGTTTTTTTAAGAAAGTAGTTTTAGATGTCAGAATCTTAAGCAAAGCTGTGTTCACCAAGTTACTCTTTACACTTAGTTCCATTCAGAGAATACTGTAAGGAGCAAATCTGAATTGCGTGATTTGTTTGAACCCAAAATGTTCTGTTTCCCTGAGATGTACCTCCTCTTTGGAGAGGAAGAGGCAAGAGCTTTAGCTTGTTCTGCTTGCTCAAGGGTAAGGAATGTCCCGGAGCTCTGTCCCCTTATTTTCCCTAAAGGTGACTTTCCGTGCAATATCTTTATATTAAAGGGCAATATTACATAAAACTATGAGCCCTTCGAAGGCTGGCAAACTGAAGAAAATTGCACAGAACAGGAAAATGGTGCATCCAAAGAACGACTCCCTCTTTTTCCTAGTCCGGTAACCAACTCCTCTCCCCAACCCCAACCAGATCTTATCTTCCCCACTGATAAGTGCAAAAATTCTGAATACATTTTACGTATAAACCGCGTTTTGTTTTTTTTTATTAATTTTTTAAATAAACATATAATGTATTATTAGGCCCAGGGGTACAGGTTTGTGAATTGCCAGGTTTACACACTTCACAGCACTCACCATGGCACATACCCTCCCCAATGTCCATAACCCAACCGCCCTCTCCCTACCCCCCTACCCCCGACACCCCTCAGTTTGTTTTGTGACATTAAGAGTCTCTTATGATAAACCGCGTTTTTAAACTTTAAAGTTATTTCATTTTTCAGTGGATTTTTTTTCCTGTTTGAAAATGGTTTAGGTTACTTGGATCAGAATGCACTATAATTTTTCTCATTAAGACTAATAGGGGATTTTTTTTTTTTTAACTAACATCTTTTCATCTCGCAACTGACCTTTCAGGAGTGAATTAAAAGACAGTAAGCCAGGGGCAGGTCACGAAGCCCAAGTTGAAAGACTTTCCCCGAAGGCGGCCCCCCGGGACCACCAGCCAATCACGACTAGAAAGAGCCCCGCCAGGCTGCGCACCCAGACCCAAAGGCACACACCCCAGCGTTCGGCTTGCGCAGCGGGGACGCCCACCGCGGTTCCGGGGCTCCGCGACGACGCGCTGCCTGACCGGTAGGAGCCGCCGTCGACGAGCGACGGGTGCCGTCCAGGCCACGACGGGTGCCGTCCCCTCGCCTCCCCCCACTCCCGCCACCGATCCCTCAACCGGCCGACATGGTTGAGGCAGATCGCCCCGGGAAACTTTTCATTGGGGGGCTCAACCCCGAAACCGATGAAAAAGGCCTAGAGGCCGCGTTTGGCAAGTATGGCCGCATCAGCGAGGTTCTCTTGATGAAAGACCGAGAAACCAGCAAGTCCAGGGGCTTCGCGTTCGTCACCTTCGAAAGCCCCGCGGACGCCAAGGCCGCCGCCAGAGACATGAACGGCAAGTCCCTGGATGGTAAGGCCATCAAGGTGGCCCAGGCCACCAAGCCGGCGTTTGAGAGCGGGCGGCGGGGAGCGCCGCCGCCGTCCCGCAGCCGCGGTCGCCCGAGGGGCCTGCGCGGGACCCGCGGGGGCGGCGGCGGCCCGCGGCGACCCCCGTCCCGGGGCGGGCCGGCGGACGACTGCAGCTATGCGGGGGATTTCGATCCGCGGCCCTCCAGGGCCCCGCTGCCCATGAAGCGCGGGCCTCCGCCGCGCAGGGCCGGGCCGCCCCCCAAAAGGGCCGCACCGTCGGGCCCGGCTCGCAGCGGCGGCGGCGGAATGCGCGGGCGGGCCCCGGCCGCGCGAGGGCGAGACGGCTATGCGGGCCCGCCGCGCCGGGAACCGCCACCTCCGCGCCGCGACCCCTACCTGGGCCCCCGGGAGGAGGGCTACTCGCCCAGAGACGGCTACTCGAGCCGAGACTACCCCCGCGAGTTTGCTCCCTCGCCCCGAGAGTACACCTACCGCGATTACGGCCACGCCAGTGCCCGGGACGACTGCCCGTCGAGAGGCTACGGCGACCGAGACGGCTATGGGGGGCGCGACCGCGACTACGCGGACCACCCGAGTGGAGGCTCCTACCGAGACCCCTTCGAGAGCTACGGAGACCCGCGCAGTGCCGCCGCAGCGCGGGGGCCCCCGCCTTCTTACGGCGGAGGAGGCCGCTACGACGAGTACCGTGGCTGCTCGCCTGACGTCTACGGAGGCGGCCGCGACGGTTACGGCGGCGGCCGCAGCGACCGCTACTCTAGGGGCCGCGACCGCGTAGGCAGAGCTGACCGCGGGCTTTCCCCGTCCTTGGAAAGGGGGTGCCCACCCCCGCGCGATTCTTACAGCCGCTCTGGCCGCAGGGTCCCCAGAGGCGGAGGCCGCCTGGGAAGCCGCTCGGAGAGAGGGGGAGGCCGCAGCAGATACTAAGTACCGACAGACTTGGGACCAAAATTCCGTTTTCAGAGAAACTAACGAAAAGAAGAGTTTGTGCCCTGGTAAACTACCCAAGGACTAGTACAAGGAAGAGTTGTTTTTATCTTTTAAGAATTTTCTGTTAACTTCCTCTTCATGATTTTTGTGCTTTTGAGAGGAAAAAGTTAAAACTCGTTTAATTGCGTTTTGGAATTGTTAACGTTTCTTTCAACAAGCTCATGTTAAAAGTGTAAGACTTGAACCTGCGTACTAGTCTTCTTATATTTTCAAGTAAAAATTCTTCTAAAGGCTTCCTCCCTTCTAAATTTTCCTGAAAAATGAGACAAACAGTTCTAAGATCTTTTACAAACATCTGCCCACCAAAAAAATGGAAAAACGGATCATTCTGTTAATTCAAACCAACTAGATTTTGGGGGGAAGAGTGGGAGGGAATTAGTGTATGCTACTCTTAAGATTTCAGGGTGTACCTTTCAAACCCAGGCTCAGTGATCCCAATATTTTGAAAGAAAAATGACCAGCAGCAACAACAAAAATTACTTAAATGCTTATTTAAAGGAAGTTCTATTCACTCTGTAAGTCCAAAAAAAAAGCAAGTGGACAATGCTGGCCATATTTTGTTTTGTTTTGTTTTGCCTTTACTTTGGGAATCTGCAGGAATTCCTGTCCCCTTTGTCCCAAAAATACTGTTCATATGTGTTGAACAAGAATGGAATACTAAATTAAAGATTTGGCCAGACAACCACAGAGCTGCAAAAATCCCAGACAAACATCAATTAATAGCATTTAGTTTCACCACCAACAAGTTACTAAGAAATAAGTAGAAAATATACCAGTAGTGGATTTGGGGATCATATGGCTTCCATTTCTAACTCCAAGCTACTTGCCCTTGGCTCTAGAGCCAGCTGCTGGCTCCTGAGGAGAGAAATAGGATTCGGCCTCCAGGGGTGGAGGAATCAAATGTGAGCAACATCAGAACTCAGAAGCTCAAGAGAGTTCCTGAGAGAGCTTGGTATTTCAACATCTGAGGATTTCATCCTGGTATGAGGGACTTGGGTCTGCTTGATCACAAAAGGCAAGGGGATGGGTTGAGTGTACTGTTAACGTGGGGAGAAGGGCTTGAGCAGACAGAAATCAGAGAGTCTTCCTCCACAGTGCCTCAGGAGGGATGTTACGACCTCCTCTTTCCATCCCAAGCTCAGGGCAAGAAACACCTTTTCCAGTCAGCACCTGTGGAATTTCCCATTTATTTGAGAGAAAGGTAATTGCACAGTCAAGGAGCTCTGGTAGCCACCAGAGAAAAAGGACCAGGTTAAAATAGTAGAATTCATGCTCTGCATAATAATTGCTGGAGGAAATAGATGAGCACCTGAACAACAAAGTACTTAAAGAGATCTGAATGTACCACACCCACATACACAACTCTAAAAATACAGTTTTTTGACAAAATAATGAAGTAGGTGAATTACAGCAAAGGCTGCATTAGTGGCCCAGAAGATCAAATGCAGGAAATAGCTTTAAAAGAAAGTCCAGAAATCAATCTGGCAAAAATGTGTAACAGCTTTATGGAAAAATTGTTAATGTTTATTAAAGGACCTAAAAGAAGACTAAATAAATGGGAGGTTTGTATCATGTCATGGTTGGGAACACTTTTTATTGTAACTCTTCTCAATCTCACCAAATTAATTTGGAAAATCAATACAACTTCAAAGGAAGTTACAACATGACTTTTCCACACAGCTCTCTTCTCTTTCTCGATAATACCTATTTGTTTGTGTGATCAACGATGGAATACTGAATAAAAGATTTGGTCAACGGGCCACAAAATGAAAAAAAAAAAAAAGCTTCAATTCACTACAAACAAATGATTAAGAAACAGGTAAGAAAAAGACACTATTGGGAGATTTAGCTAACAATCTTAAAAGTTATATGGTGGAATAAAGAGCAAGAAGAGCCAAAGCAATTCTGAAAAAAAAACAATAATTAGAAAAGACTCACCCTACCAGATACCAAAACTTGTTACAAAGTTAGAGTAATTTAAGCTGTGTGATATCAACAGACAAGGATAGACAGACCAACAGAGCCAAAACAATGAGCCTAGAAACCTGCCCACTTGCATATGAAAACATAATTTAGGACAGTTAGCTTTGAAAGTCACTGATGAAAGGATGGACTTTTGTTTTGTTTTCGATGGCTGTCTCTTTGCAAAAAGATAAAATGAGATTCTCTAACCCAGCATAAACAAAAATACATTCTAGATGATTTGAAGATTTAAATCTGAAGAGAAAATTTTATAAAATACTTAGAAGAAAATAAAGAAGAAATGTATCACACTGGGGTAGAGAACTTTTTAAGACATAAAACACAATTTTAGAAGAAAATGTTGATAGAATTTTCTACCTTATTAAGATATTTCTTAGGATACTTAACAGTGAAATCTCAAACCATAGATTGGAGGAACTTATTTGCACTGAAATAACTTCCAAAAGAATGTTTAGGAACCAGTAAGAAAGAAAAATACCAAGAAAAAAAGGGGGGACCAAAAGGACAGATACCTTTCTGATAGAGGTATAAATTGACATAAACTGGAAATAATTTTGGCAATGCCTAGTAAAGTTGAAGGGGGTGTGTACCTTATGATCCAGAAATTCCACTTCAAGGAGAGGATCTAGAGAAACTTGCACATGTACACAGGAGGTTTGCTCGAGATTGGGCCTTACTGCACTCTTTGAATGTTAAAGTAAAACCAATCTCCCTGGAGTGGATCAACGGTGAGGTTTATTCTTACAATGAAGCTCAATGTAGAAGCCACTGTGAATCAACCAGATCCACATGTAACAACGTAGGTAAATATCACAATATTTGTTGGGTGAAAAGGCAAATTGCGTAAATACAGGTGTACTAAAAATATGTGATCAGAGATACACAAGAAATTGGAAAGTTTACTGTGAGATAAGGAAGGTGGATGAACCTGCAGTGTTATTTCTTTAACATGAATTTTGAGCAAAAATGGCAATGTTAATATCTTAAATTTCTGTGTCTATACATTAGCATCTCTTTGGTATTCCATAATTTTTAAAAAATATTTTATTTATGTATTTGACAGACAGAGATCACAAGTAGGCAGAGAGGTAGGCAAAGAGAGAGAGAGAGTGGAGGAAGCAGGCTCCCCTGCGGAGCAGAGAGCTGGATGCTATGCGGGGCTCGGTCCCAGGACCCTGGGATCAGATGCGGGGCTCGGTCCCAAGGTCCCTGGGATCATGACCGGAGCCGAAGGCAGAGGCTTTAACCCACTGAGCCACCCAGGTGTCCCTTCCATAATTTTGATACACATCATACTATAAACTTTAACATGAAAGACAGAGCTTAGCACAGCACCATCATATAATGGCTACTCAAAAATGTTAACTATTATACTGAAACTACCTTTCAAATATAACGCTCTTAGCAATGACTGTTTCTCTTGACTGTGTTTATGGGTGATGCTTTATTCTATTTGACTGCTTATAGAACCTCCTGTCCTAGACTGTGCTCACAGCTAGTTCACCATAACCTCCAGGGTGGAACTTGCATATTTGAGAGCCAAATCTTAGAGGAAAGTGTAGTTTTCCCCTTTGACATTCTTTTTGAAGCATAATGGCAATGAAAACCTTTTTCCAATTAACAAAATGCCAATTTCTGAGGAGGAATCTCCTGAATATTGAACTATTAATAACTTCTTAGAAAGTGTGGTGTAAACATTTGAAAATAAAGTCTCCTGCTGGGCTTAGATGAGTTCAAGACGTCATAGCATTCAAAGGCTGTGGATTTCTCATGTACATATACAGTAGAGCAGTCTCAGTGCTTCTTTAGTGGAAATTAATGTATAAAGCTATTTTTGTAGGAAAATATGTAAGAGATAGAGCAATTGAGGACTCTTATAATTGCTTTCATAATGATGAGAGAAAAAGCATACCCGGTATTTCGTGGGACTTACCCACTGGGTCTAATTTAAAGAACGTGCATCTCATAACCGAAACCTTTGTGTTCTCTATCTTGAGCTCAGTCTACTCCTGAGACCCTATCTCCACATTCCTCCTGTCCAAAACAGGGTTCCAGGAGCATCGAAAGTATCCATGTGGTACCTGACAGCATTACTGAGTGTTCCCCCACCAGGTGAGGCCTGAACATCCTCCATCTTTGATGGCAGCCTGAATCCTGTTGTGGGGTCCTGGGGCTCTCCTAGAGTGCCCGAGGTAGACTGCTTTCCTAGAGGGCAGTTGGCTCCCCTTTTTCCTTTGCCTCAGCCCAGTAAGATGGGGAAGAATTTTCTGCTTATATTCCTTCCACGTGGGACCCCTAATATCCCAGCCTTTAGATTATTGGGGTTTATGCTGCCACCCTTTTAGTCTCTACCTTAAAAAAGGTGATGGGATTTCTCTTATCTTCTTCACAGAAATTTCCTTTTTGGGGACAGTTACTCTGGTTTTGTTTTGTTTTGTTTTTGTTTTTGTTTTTTAAGATTTCATTTATTTAACAGACAGAGATCACAAGCAGGCAGAGAGGCAGGCAGAGAGAGAGGAAGGGAAGCAGCTTCCCGCCGAGCAGAGAGTTGGACGCAGGGCTCCATCCCAGGACCCAGGACCGGGGATCATGACCTGAGCCGAAGGCAGAGGCTTTAACCCACTGAGCCACCCAGGCACCCTCAGTTACTCTGCTCTTGACTTGAGCATAGTTAAGAACTCACCAAGCAGAATCGGATTATGTTGCTTTTGCTCTGAACATATAGAATCCAGTGATAGTGGGAATTCTTTTCAGAATTCAGATATTCTGTTTGTGGTGATGTTGTTTCTGAAGCTAATTTCTCTTACACTATGGCACATCTAAAAACTCTTTAAAAATTGTTCTGAGTATAAATATTTTGAGGGTGACATTTAATATGGGTATCAGGAGCAAAATATAAACTGTAGGAACCACAAAGCAGTGATGACTCTGGAATGCATTCCACTATCATATTTACTAAAATGCTCAAGAAGTATGAAAAAAATCTGAGGATGTATTATGAAATCCTTAGGGACAGCATTAGGAAAAAATAGTGAAGCTTTCTTGTTATGTTTGGAAGCTGCTTGTTATAGTAAAAAGGTAATCTTGGTCATGTGTATGAGTCTTTGTTCTGTTGTTTAGGTGACTTGGGCAATTTTCTTCTTTTTCTTTTTTTATAAGATTTTATTTACCTGAGAGAGAGACAGCACAAATGAGGGGGAGCAGGAGATAGGGAGGAACAAGCAGACTCCCTGCTGAGTGGGGATTCCCCACATGGGCCTCAATCCCAGGATCCCAAAATCATGACCTGAGCCACAGTGAGACTAAGTCAGAGGCTAAAACGACTGAGCCACCCAGGCGCCCCTGGGCCATTTTCTTAAAAATTTTGACCTTTAGTTTTTTCATGTGCAAACAACAATGATAGAATTATTTTGAAAGTTTAAAATAAGATCACACCTGTTAAGCAAGCAGCACAGTGAGTGGACTTGGCGGGGCGGGGGGAGGGGGTGTCTCATTACAGAGTAGTGCCACCGCGCTCTGTACAGAGCTGTAGTGGAGACTTTCCTTTGCAATTTATCATTCCCTTGACGAGTTAAACAGCTTATGTACAAAAAGTCTTCAGAAAGTTCACCTTGAGAGTTTTATTGTATTTATATTCCAGGTGTACTCACCCAGCTTGAAATCTTGGGAACATCTTTGACTCTTTGCTGTCCTCACTCTGCCTCTGCCTTCTGTGCTTCTTGGCAGCTAGGGTGACCAAAAACTTCTATTGGCAGACTGTGTCCCATTCCTAACCAGTTTGAAGGGATGGATGTTATCATAACCTTTTTTTCCTTCAAATCTAGTAGGGTTTGGAATTCTTATTCTCTGGTATTAGATTTCACTCTCTGGTATTAGATTTCACTTTACCTCGTAAATAAAACAGCTAATATAGTGCCTGGATTTTAAAAGGCATGGCTGTTGTTGTTACCTATGGTTGACCCAGGGCCCAGTGCACCTTGGGAAGTCCCCAAGTTGCAGTAGAGTGTAGTGATAAGTATCGAAGAATCTGGTAGACCTGAATGCAGATCCTGTATCCACTACTTATTAACCGTGTGATCCTGGTCAGGCTACTTCCTCTCTCTCTGCTCTGCTTCCCTTACCTATGAAACAGAGGCAAGTGTGCTCACCTCATGAGGTTATTTATCTATCTGTTTACTCATTAAAATCCAGTGATGAACAGATAATTATATAGTATCCACTGTATGTCAAGCGCCGTGTTAATATGGGAACAAAGCAGACACCACAGTGGCACATATACTTGGCTGACAAATTCATGTTCATTAAGGAAGAATCATAGAGCATCAGCTGTTGGTGGTTGCCTACATGCATGCTAGGGGAGTGCACAGGGAGCTAACAGGATTAGACATCAGGTTCTTCCCATATAGTTTTCTTTTTACTTTTCTGCCTTTTTTTTTTTTTGAGTGTAGTTGACACACAATGTTACATTAGTCTTAGGCGTACAACTTAATGATTTGACAGATTTATGCATTATGTGGTGTTCACCACAAGTGTAGCCACCATCTGTAAGAGCATCTTACAATGCTCTTACGATATCATTGACTATATATTTTTTAAAAGATTTTATTTATTTATTTGACAGGCAGAGATCACAAGTAAGCAGAGAGGCAGGCAGAGAGCCTGATTTGGGGCTTGATCCCAGGACCCTGGGATCATGACCCGAGCTGAAGGCAGAGGTTTTAACACACTGAGCCACCCAGGCACCCCTCATTGACTATATTCTTTATGCTGTGACTTTTATTCCTGTGACTTACACATTCCATAACTGGAAAGCTGTATCTCCCCCTCCTCTTCACTTATTTTGCCCAACAACCCCCCACCCCTCTAGAAACCATCTGTTCTCTGTATTTATAGGTCTGATTCTGCTTTTTGTTTGCTTATTCATTTTTTTGTGTGTGTTTTTTGGTTTTTGTAGATTCCACTTATGAGTGAGATGATATGGTATTTGTCTTTCTCAGGCTGACTTATTTGAGTAAACATAATATCCTCTAGGTCTATCCATGTTGTTTCAAATAGCACAGTCTTATCTTTTTTTTATGGCTGTGTAGTGTTCCTCTGTGCTCATGCGTGTGTGTGTATGTGTGTGTGTGTATGTATTCCTTATCCATTTGCCTGTTGATGAACACTTAGATTGCTTCCATGTCTTCACTATAAACATAGGAGTATATATATCTCTTTGAAGTATTATTTTTATTTTCTCAGGGTAAATGATAGTGAAATTTTTGGATCACATGGTATTAATATTTTCAGAAAAAAAATTTTTTTAAGATTTTATTTGAGACAGAGAGAGAGTGTGCACAAGCAAGAGGAGGTGCAATCAGAGAGGGAGAAGCAGACTCCCTACAGAGCAGGGAGCCCATGTGGGACTGGATCCCAGGACCCTGGGATCATGATCTTAGCCGAAGGCAGCTGCTTAGCCAACTCAGCCACCCGGGTGACCTATTTTCAGAAATCTTAACACTGTTTTAGTGTTAAGTGGACATACCAATTTACATTCCCACTGACAGTTCATAAAGGTTTTTTTTTTCCTCACATCCTCACCAACACTTGTTGTTATTTTGATTTTAGCCATTCTAACTGGTATAAGGTGATATCTCATTATGGTTTTGATTTGCATTTTCCTGAGGATTAGTGAGCATCTTTTCATGTGTCTGTTGGCCATCTGGATGTCTCCTTTGGAAAAATGTCTGTTCAAGTCCTGTGCCTATATTTTAGTCAAATTGGTTTTTTGGTGTCAAGTCATAGAAGTTCTTTATATTTTTTGGATATTAAAACCTTACTGGATATTTCATTTGCATGTATCTTCTCCCATTCAGTACATTGTCTTTTAGTTTTGTTAATGGTTTCCTTTGATGTGCAAAATCTTCTTATTTTAATGTAGTTCTGATAGTTTATTTTTGTTTTTGTTTCCCTCGCCTGGGGAAACATATCTAGAAAAATGTGGTGATGGCTGATAGATAAATTACTGTCTGTGCTCTCTTTTAGGATTTTTATGGTTTCAGGCCTCACTTATAGATCTTTAGTCTGTTTATTTTTGTGTTTGATGTTAGAAAATGGTCTAGTTTTCATTCTTTTACATATAGCTGTCCAGTTTTCCCAGCACCATTTATTACAAGACTGTATTTTCCCCATTGTATAAAAATTAATTGACCATAAATTGTGGGTTTATTTTTGGAGTCTCTATTCTCTTCCATTGATCTATGTGTCTGTTCCTGTGCCAGTTCCATACTGTTTAGATTACTACAGCTTTGCAATATATCTAGAAATCTGGGATTGTGGTACCCACCATTTTGTTCTTCTTTCTCAGGATTGCTTTGGCTATTCAGGGGCTTCTCTGGTTCCCTACAAATTTATTGTCTGTTCTAGTTTTCTGAAAAATGATATTTTGATTTTTTTTTCTTAAGGATTTTATTTATTTATTTGACAGAGACAGCAAGAGAGAGAACACAAGTAGGGGGAGTGGGAGAGAGAGAAGCAGACTTCCAGCAGAGCAGGGAGTCCAATGCAGGGTCCATCCCAGGACCCTGGGATCATGACCTGAGCTGAAGATAGATGCTCAATGACTGAGCCACCCAGGTGCCCCTGCAGTTGATATTTTGATAGGGACTGCATTGAATTTATTGCTTTGGGTAGTATGAACATTTTAACAATATCAGTTAGTTCCTCCAATTAGACATCAGCTTTGGGAAAAGAACTTCTACATTTGGGCTCTGGGGCTTTTGAGTTGCATAATAGAGTAAGTGCCAGATGGAATAATCCAGGATTAAGGTACAGTGGCCACGTGTCATGACAGAACTTTAACTCTAACCTCACCCTCACTCATTGCTTGTGGATGGGGTTTGGAGGAGTCAAGGTCTTGATAATAAAACCTATCTGCCTCTTTCAGACTGATTACAAAATGGGGCACTCAGACTCGTGATGAAGGTTTTTGACCAGCCCAGATGTCAAGAACTGGAGAAGGCAGGGATAGTGGAATATAAACGGTACTGTAATATAATGGCTGTGAAGGCATTACTCTATATGACACCTATTCTGAGATGTTGGGGTGATGGGACCAAAGTCTTGCAATTGAAGCCATATGACATAGCTAACTAGCAGTAGGATTTGCTACAACAGCATTCATGATTGTGAAAGGATTAGCCGTTTCCTAACACCATAGCTGACCATGACTGACTGCCTTGAAAACTAGTCTTCCCAGTTTCCACTGATACTCTGTATAAGGCCAGTCTCTTTCTGGGAGGCCAATCTGCTGGGGATTAGTTTTGGACAAGTTAATCCTTATCTCTTGACTAAGCAATGGAGACACTGTGTGAACAAAAGTAGACATCATTAATCCTCAAAGGGGATTAATGTTCAAAAGAGATAGACTTTGGTTAAAAAAATGTAAAATTTTAACTGTGATAAGCATTATGAGAGAGCTGCCTAGTGCTATGAGATACTATAGTAT